>PVHX01003861.1:0-26398 GCA_004024805.1 Geosciurus inauris | reverse complement strand
GACCCATACTTCTTGATTTCCAAAGTTTCTACAAAGCTATAGTAATTAAAACAGAATAGTACAGACCAATGGAACAAAACAGAGAGCTCAGAATACACCCTTGTGGATATGGTTGCAGGATTTCTGATAGGGGAGCCAAGAACATTCAGTGGGGAAAGTCAAGTCTTTCAACAGAAGGTGCCAAGGGAAGAGGGACCCACATGCAATGAATAAAGCCAGACCCTGACCTAAACTGAGGCACAACATTTAACTCAAACTGGTTCAGCAACCTAAATGGAAGACCTAAGACTATAAAACTGAGAAGAAAACAGAAGCTTCAGCCCATGGACTTGGCAATGGCTTCTCGGATATGACACCAAAAGCATAGGAAACAAGGCAAAACACAAATGGACTTTGAGAAAAAAATTTTAAAAAATTTTTTTAGTTGTAGATAGACACAATACCTTTAATTTACTTACTTATTTTTATGTGGTGCTGAGGCTCAAACCCAGTGCCTCACATGTCCCAGTCTGAAGATTTTTTTTTTTTGGCACTGGGGATTGAACTCAGGGGCACTCGACCACTGAGCCACCTCCCCAGCCCTATTTTGTGTTTTATGTAGAGACAGGGTCTCACTGAGTTGCTTAGCGCCTCGCCGTTGCTGAGGCTGGCTTTGAACTCGTGATTCTCCTGTCTCAGCCTCCCAAAGTGCTAGGATTACAGGCTTGCACCACCGTGCCCGGCTCCAGTCTGAAGATTTTAAAAACAAATTGTGTATCAAATTCCACTATCAGAGCCGGGCACAGTGGTGCACACCTGTAATCCCAGCACTTTGGAGAAAAGAATGGGAAAAAATGGCATTTGATGAGTATTAATATCCAAATATACAGAGAACTAACAACATAAACCAACAACCCAACTCAAAAACGCATAAAGATTTCTCCAAAGCAACATGAATGGCCTATAAATACAGAAGAGGCTCAGGACCACTGATCACCGGCGGAGCGAGAAGCAAGGCTGCCAGGACCCACCACACACCCCATCAGGATGCCAGTACTGGCAGCAGCGGAAGAAAACATGTGTTGGTGAGGACGCGGGAAGCACACCCTTGTGCACTGCTGGCAGGGACGAAAAGTGACAGGCCCGTGGAGGACAGCAGGCGCCTCCTCAGAAAACCAAGACCAGAAGGACCGTGTGACCCAGCAACTCTAGTCCTAGGTCTGCATCAGAAGAACTGAAAGCGGGTCCTACGGAGACCTTTGTGCAGTCGGCTCAGAGCAGACCTCGCTCAGCGGCTACGAGGCAGGAGCGGCCCAGACGTCCGCCAGAGGAAGACTGGACGAGCAGCACGCAGCGCAACGGTATTCGGCCTTCAGAGGACGGCAACCCTGACACGCGCCACACCGTGGATGAGCCTAGAGGACATTATGCTAAAACAGGTGGCACAATAAAAACAATACCGCATGACTCCCTGTGTATGAGGTGTCGGGAGAGGTCAAAACCAGAGGCAGAATGTAGAATGGGGGCTGCCAGGAACTGAGAGGAGGGGGTAGCGGAGCAAGTGTTTACTGGGTGTGGAGTTTCAGTCTCACAAGATGAAGGGCTTTGGACAGGGTCAATGGCTGCACCACACCATGAAGCTATGTAATGCCAGTGAACTGTGCAGTTCAACATGGTTAAGACAGCCAAGCACGGTGGCACATGCCTGTAATCCCAGTGGCTCAGAAGGCTGAGGTAGGAGGATCACAAGTTCAAGGCCAGCCTCAGCAACTTAGTGAGGCCCTCAGCAACTTATCGAGATTCTGTCTCAAAAAATAAAAAGGGCTGGGGATGTGGCTCAGTGGTTAAGCACTCCTGGGTTCAATCCCTGGTACCAAAAAAAAAAAAATGCTTACAATGATAAAGTTCACATATCATGTTATGTAGTTACCACAATTAAACACTGCAAAACAGAAAGGAGAGCAGAGACCACAGAGGGCAGGACGTCATCTGTGAGCGACACAAGACTCTCATGGACAAGAAAGACTTAGTGTTCTGATGCAGCCGCCCCCTGGGGACGCAGCACAGACAACAAAGGCCCGTGCCAGCAGTGGGCCCCATGACACCTCGGGATCCCATGGATGAGGAGCTCCTGAAAGCCCTGAAAGAGCAACAACAGGCATGTCACAAACAAAGGGTCTCCAATGAGAAGGGTGACAGCTCTGCAGCCACAGGCAGGAGGCAACACCACCAGACGTCTTGTCACACAGTCCTGCTCGTTCTTGAGTCTGATGAGCCAAACGTCAACGGAGAACATGGAAGTCACAATGTCAAAAACAAGGGGATGGCACTCAAAGACAAAGGGTCTCAGAACTGACCTTCCATGCGACCTCTCTCAGAAAGCTACAGGACAGTCTCCACCAGACGGTGACCCTGGATGGGGACTCCAAAAGAGGACAGGAGGGAGAGGGCCCGGAGCGGAAGGTGTGATGGAGAGTCAGCCGAGAAAACAAGGAGGACGCGGACGGGGAAAAGAAAAAGGAAAGAGTTCCTTCTTTTCTTGACAGGCTGCTAGAAAGGCTGAGCTAAGGAAAGAAACAGGCTCCTCAAAAAGTTAAACACAGAGCCACCAAGATGAAAGCTCGCAAGTGGGGGGCTTGTCTTCTCTGTTTTTTCATCCCCACCACCTGCAACAGAGCTGGCCAGGCGTTTTAAAAAAGATCTGCTGAGCAAATCATCTGTTGCACTACTAGTGACTTAGCCAAAAATGCCAAGATGGCCATGCAGGGAAAATGGGGTGGGAGGAAGCCGAGCGGACCAGGGAAGGCCCACAGATCTTTACAAGTGAAAGACAAACAGGAACAGGACAAGCACCCCGGGACAAGTGGAAGCCACGTCTGAAGAAACAGCTAACAGAGCGGGGGCGGGCGGGACGGGAGGAGAAGGGCCAGGCCATGAACTGCCTCTGGACACAGGCCCTTCAGTGCTCTTGACTTGTCAGAGACAAGCCAGACAGTACTATGACAAAAACAAAATCGAATTTTGAAGAATAAATTCTAATAATTTATAATCCCAGTTCACATTAAACAAACCTGCCCACCAAGACCCCAGGAGATAGGGAGAGTAAGGTGGCAAAGAGGTTGTGCAGGCACGCAGCAAGGAGGCCAGGCCTAGAAGAGGCCTCTCTAAAGCCTCCTGGGTCAGAGGCCGCCAAATTCACACCCTGGGTAGAGGCATGACCAGAGGATTCTCCCAAAAGTGATGGTGGCCCACTTCCCCCAATGGCCACTCAGCCCGGAGAGGTGGAACACATGCAATCCAGGCCTTCCAAGGGAACAGAAAAGTTACTGACTAACTGGCCACATGATAAGGAGGCCTCCCAGCAGGACTGTCCATTCCTGTGTCACAGCTGATAGAAAATAGTCAGGGCAGTTACCTCAGCAGGGGCCACAAAGTCGTCCACTATCACTGGCAGAGCAGCTAAGGAAATGCACAGCTGCCAAGAGTTGCCAGCTGCTGCTCAAGGAGGGCTTTTTAAGCACCAATGTGTTATGTCATTTAGTTCAATTTTTACAAGAATCCAAAGATGCTTATACCTATGTACTTTAAATCCTCACTTTCTGGGAGAGGACACTGAGGCCCAGAGTGGTTAAGGAACTTGCCAGTCAGCAAGGAAGCCACTATTTCATAGTCTCCCCACTTCACGTGGGCTAGCACCCAAGGCTGACGGCCCTGCTGACTCATCAGTCATGTTTACTGAATGCCCACTGTATGCCAGGCACTGTACCTGGCACCAACGACAGTGAAAAAGCAAACTGCAGCCCTGCCCTCATAATGCCAAAAGTCTGACAGGGCAGCCAGCTGTGGAACAAATAACAAGGAAATGATGATAGATGGTGACAAGTGCCACAGGCAGAGAAGGGGTTCAAATGGCAGAGAAAAACCTGAGCAGCCCTATGCACAGCAGATGGTCAGAAGGCCTTGCTGAGGTCAGATCTCAAAAACGAGAAGGAAGCAGCTTCTTTGAGCGCGGAACAATGAACCTGCCTCTGTCATGCCCAAGGAGAGAGGTGACTCCCTCTGCCCAGGACCCCACCCCACCTCCAAAGTGCCCGATACCTGGACAATGTAGAGGCAAGGACAGTACTGGGCCCCTCCTCCAATGCTGATCCCAATCAGGTTCTGAGCATCCTTCTGTAGGGTCACCTTCCCAGGCACAGTAGGGATTCCACTAGAAAGAGAAGCAAATGAGGCTGAGCCTCCTGGAGGACGGAGCTGGAGTGGGAAGGCTCTCCAACAGCCCACAAGGTACCAAGGCTGCACAGCCTCTCCTCTTCCTTCCTTGGCCAGAAAGAGCAATTTGTGCTAGAACATACGCTGCTCTTGGAGTCATGCTGAGGTGGAATGAAACCCCAGCCCTGCCACTTCTTTGCCACGGGTCAGTCACCTTCTCTGCCTCTTAGTTTCCTCATCCATAAAATGGGAATGAGTCTCCCTTATCAGAGTTCCCACAGAATGGGCGTGGAAGGCAGCAACACCAGCCCAGTGCACAGCAAGCACTCCGTAAAAACCACCTTCCTGCTCTTCCCTGCCTTCAAACTTTCAAAAGATTTAGCCAGGCTGTCACCTTCACAGAAATATGTGGAACATAACAACCACCTCTGGAGAGTCTTTCCCTGCTATTCAATTATTCTCCTGCCATCTCTCAATTCCTCTACTCAATTACCTCACTTTCCCTATAAATTAGCAGCCATTTATGTTCCATGGTAAAAAGTCTCATGTATTAACTTATTCACTTAAAAGACAAGTGCTAACAAGCTATTGGTGTCCCACACCTACTGAGTGCTGAGAACACAGAAAGGTGTTAGACCCAGTCTTTGCTCTGAGAATATGTTCTAATGAGCAGATAACTCTAATTTTTGCTACTCTGCCCTACTGATTATCTATGCTGCAGCAAAACCTGGCTCACTTGCCACCTCCTCTGTGAAGCCTTCCCTGACCATCCAGCAGAAGCCCTGCTCATCTGCTCTGCTTTCTTAGCGCTGGGTGATGCTGTAAGGGCCCTTATGGCCATGAACAGTAATCATCTGTTAACCTGTCCACAGCCCCTGCAGAAGATGAGCTCCTGGGCGGGTAGGACCCACTTTTAGTATGGTACACCTGACCCCTCACTGGGAAGAAAGGGTTTGTGGAGCTGGGAAGTTCAAGGAAATGAGGGACACCTGAGCTCCTGAACTCCTAGGTCTTGGGGGAACAAGATACTCACAGTTTATCCTCCTCGATGTCATAATCCAAGTCTGCAAACATGGTCCCGAGAGTTGGGGTGGGCTGGCTAACTGCCCAGCTCGGCAGGGGAATGGGGAACTGGATCAGGGAGAGAAAGGAGCATAGGGCTTGGGGAGCCGCCGTGCGGGAGGCCGGCCCAAGCTCCCACACGCGATCGGGGACGGCAGAGCCCTCCTCCTCCCGCTGGCCTCGGGCAGGGGGTCCCGGCGTGCAGGAGGCGGGCAGCGACTCTTACGAGGTACAGGGAAGGACTCCAGGCCAGGGCGGTGGGCTCGGATCCCAGAGCCCGCCGCACGGGTCTCCAGGCCCCTGGGAGCTGCCTCTGTCGCTCACCGGAGAGTCGGTCCCACAGCAGGGCCGAGGCCGAGCTGCCACCTGAATCCACCTGCCGTTCCACCTGGCGGCGGCCGCGACTGTCGCGTCACTTCCGGCGGCACGCGGAAGTCCCGCCTCCCCCCTGGGTCAGTGCCCCAATGCCTGCCGGCAACCTTCCCTTCCCGCTCCCGCGGCTCTCAGAACCCCAGCGGAGAAAAGCGCTGGAGGAAGGTCGCCTTCGCGTGAAAAAGCGGAAACAAAGGAGACGCCGGGATCCGTCGGCAGCGCCCAACCCCGCCCTCCGCGCCCGCGCCGCCGCCATCCCGCGAAGGGCAGGCTCTTCCCGGCTTCCTCAGCGGCACGCTGGGGACCACGCCGGCCCTGACGGTTGCCATGACAACGAAAGCATCCTTGGGCGGGAGTTACCTCTGGCCAAGTTCAATGACCTGCACACCCCAAGACCTTCCCTTTTACACCGTCACCATGTCGTCCTAGGAAAAGTCTGTGACTTATCGACTAGAGTGACAGTGTCAGAGCTGGAAGGGCCCTTCGAGCTCCCAGCCCAAACCAGTTTTGCAAAGGAAACTAAATGTCAGTGAGAGGAAGTAATTTTGTCCAAAGCCACATAGTGTTGGAGTAAGATCTAGATCCTGGCCACGAGACCCCTGCTGCCTTTGGTGCCTCTGGTTTCCATACCCACCCGCATCTTCCTCCGTTACTACTGAGCTATATCCCCAGCTCTTTTTATTTATTTTTATTTTTTTTTTTAATATTTTTTTAGTTGTAGATGGACACAATGTCTTTATTTTATTGCTTTGTATGTGGTGCTGAGGATCGAACCCAGGGCCTCACGCATGCGAGGCAAGCGCTCTACCGCTGAACTACAATCCCAGCCCCCCCAGCTCTTTTTATTTTTAAGATCAAGTTGAGGGGCTGGGATTATGGCGCAGTGGTAGCGTGCTCACCTAGCACGCATAAGGCACTGGGTTCGATCCTCAGCACCACATAAAAATCAAAAATAAAGATATTCTGTCACCTACAATTAAAAAAATAAACATTAAAAAAAAAAAAAAAAAGATCAAGTTGACCAGGCTGGCCTCAAACTTGCCATCCTCAAGTAGCTGGATCACAGGCGTGTGCTAGTGTTCCTGGCTGTCCAGTGCCCTTTGAACACCCACACCAAATCTGGATCCAGGAGAGGTGTATTCAGTGGATCTGTTAATAAGGACTGATTGGACTTGTCACTTTTCCTTTAGGAGCCTCAGTTTCCCATATGCAAACTAATGGCATTGAGTAGATGCTTTCTCTGGTATTTGGTGAAAGATTGCACACACACCCCTCCTGCCTTAAGTCCTGAGTACACTGGGGGGGTCTTAGCCCCCATGTCCCTGAGACTCAAAAAAAAATCAATATTTTCCAGTCAAGGAATCAAAATCTCATCTCCCTACTGATATTGTGTAAAATGGGTTCCCTGGAGATTGGCCCTCCCAGGACCACTGCTGTCTTGGTCGCCTCATTCAGGCAGCATGGGGCAGGCTTATCCAGTGTCCTTCCTCAGCTGCCTCAGTGACCATGAGAGAAGGAGAGATGCAGAGGGATGATTATCTACATATGCCATGGCCTGATGGAAGCCCTCCTCCCACCCCCTCCTTAGGGAGCTGATCTGAATTTGGGCAGATATGGAGATGGCTGCCATGGCAACAGCTCTCCCTGTGCCCACTGCTCTGGAGTTTAAATCACTTTCACAGGATTTTAAAGTTCACCACCACCAGACAGGAGAGCAAGCATTGCCAGCCACCCTATGCAAGCAGGGAAACTGAGGCTGAGAAGCAGCTTCCCCTTTTTTCAGGTGCTCTGTAGATGCTAGGAATCCATCAACAGGTGTCACTGTGACAAACAAGAAAAAGAAAATCAGATTTCTTTGTAATCAATACCTGTTAGTGTGAAAATATCATGACCCACTTTATTTTTTCAGTGGCGGGCTCTCCTGGGTCATCTCACCCTACACAGGAACGTGTTCTGGCCAATTGAGGAGGCCACATTGAGACCATAATTTATCTGAGGGGTAAAAACTTTCCAGTACCTTACTCCTTCAGCAAAATAAGCACTTCTTGTCTTCCCAACTGGACAGGAAGACCCTAGCAGTGAGTGGCCCAGATTTTCTCCATGAAGCTGGAATCATCAGACTGAGGAGAGGCCCTGAATTTTGGATTTCAAGAAATGGCCTCCTCCAAATCTAGAGACTTCCATGCAGACCGTAGCCCACCCTCCCAGGGGTCTGTCTCAAATCCAGGAGCCCCATGATTTCAGCTGAGGATCTTGGGCAAGTTGTCCTTTGTCTCTGAGCCTCAAGTGCCTCTGGAGTGATGGTCCTCCTGAGAGAGCAGCTATAAAGAAGATTAAGGGGGAAATGGTGCTTTGTGAGCGGTGTGAGTAGCACGTCAGAGGTTTGCACTGTCGCTCTGCAAGGTAACTATTTTGCCAACCTCTTCAGAAGGTAGAGCCAGCAGCGCACTCAAAGGGCCTTACGGTACTCGGGCCTCAGCATCAGACCCATCCGGGAAGCGTCCTAAATGCACCTTCCTGGGCTCCATCTCAGACCTGTCGGGCCTAAATCTCTGGGGAAGGAGAGATCTTAGAGCCTGCATTTTCACAAGCTCTATGGGTGACATCCTGCCAACAGCAGTCTGAAGACCACTGTGTCAGAGGCCCGGGATGCACAGCATTTGCACACTCAGGGTGGGCTGTTCAGGGCACCAACCATCCCAGCTGGAGGCCTCACTGTCCCAGTGGAGCCAGGTTGTTGTGTGGTCCTAGAGGCCGCCGGCCAGGCTTCCTGGAGGAGAGGGCATCTCCAGGTCTGGAGTCTTAAAGGAGGTGCTGGTGGGGCCCAGGCTGAGGGAGGGCAGGTGCGAAGGCTCCAGGAGCAGGATGTGCAGTACAAGGCACAGTCCCCGTGCTCAGGGAGTCCCAGCCTAGAGTGTGACAGTGATCTACAGGATGCAGCTGCTCTGCCAGTCCTTTTGGGAGGCTCAGGGTGAGCCCCACCTCTGCCAGCATGGAGGTGAGGAGGGCCAGCCAGGGCCTGGAGGGCAGTGCCTTCCTCGAGGAAGCAAGGGATTCTGGGAGTTGAACCCAGGAGGAAGACAGCTGCCCACCAGAGGAACCTGGAGGAACCTGAGTGGGGCTGGAGCTCAGAGCCTCTCTTTCCGCTCAGCCCTTCTGCTCCCGGTTGCTGCTCCTGTCTCTCCAGGAAGGCGGGTAATCTTTCACCCAGCCCAGCGCTGCCACTGGAAGCTGTATGGAGGAGGTCAAATCCCAACCTCTCTCTGGGCCTGGGTTCCCACCAGGGCTCCATCCCTGCGACTCCCAGCCTCAGATTCAATGGCAAGGGGTCGGCCCCACAACTCTTTCCCTGGGGAAGTGCTGCCACCTGGTGACTATTAGGAGAAATACTTCCTGGGAAACCAGAACCGCCGCCACCACCCTCACCAGCACCACCTGCTGACTCAGGCCGAATGCTGAGGCTGGAGACTAGTTTGTGGACCATGGGTGAGGCTGGTGTCTCACAAGCTGGGCCGTGCCTAACCGCCCGCCCCTCAGTCGCTGCTGTCCCCCATGCAAGATCTGCAATCCTCACTATCTGACCAGCCACCAGGCATCGAAGTTCGCTGTAAAGGTCAAGAAACCAAGTGTGAGCCAGGCATGGTGGCGCACGCCTGTAATCTCAGTGGCTTGGGAGGCTGAGGCTGGAGGATGGAGTGTTCCAAGCCAGCCTTAGCAAAGGGGAGATGCTAAGCAACTCAGTGAGACTCTGTCTCTACATAAAACACAAAATAGGGCTGGGGATGTGGCTCAGTGGTCTAGTATCCCTGAGTTCAATCCCTGGTACCCCTCCCCGCAAAAAGAAACCAGGGGTGGGCTGAGAGGATTCTGTTCGGTTCACCAGCTGTGGGGAGGTGAGAGCTCGGTTTCTGAGCCCAGCAGAGAATCACAGCAGCCAGAGCTTGGGCCACAGGCCATGGCCAAGCGCCCCCCGACCATCCTGGCGTCTGACTCCCTCCCTTGCTTGTTCATTAAATATCCACAGAGCACCCACCACCTCCAGGCCATGAGGACACAAGAGAAGGAGACAGGCTCACACAAGCAGCACAGGCAAGAAACCATTAAACAAGGAAATGGGCCAATTCTGGCTGCCACAGGCCTCAAACCAGAACCGGACCCCAGAGTCTTATGCTTGATGCTGGGGACCCTAGCTGGGGAGGGAGAGAGCTGTCCGATCTGTATTTACCCAGAGCCCATCGGCTACACTGGCAGATTGAGGGTCCAGGGAGGCCCACTGATGGAGGTAGGGCACTGTCTCCATCCCCCCAGCTTGACATATGTGGGAGAAGGGACAGCATGACAGCGCAGCTGGGTAGGAGAAGAAGGAGGGAACCTGGCTAGGGGGCCAGTCTGGGGGACAGTGGGTCTGTAAGCCGGATTTCCTAGGGACAGGAAAGTGTCCCCCTGGAGCAGGGTGGGAGGGGACCAGGGCTGCTCAGAGGTGTTTGCTTCCATGAAGGCGGGATCTCACCGCCCTTGGTTATAGGGCGACCCTCTCCTCTCTTCTTGCTGGCTGCCTCTAGTTGGCTGCCCTGGCTAGGGGTGGGACGTGGGCCTCCGTGGGGCTCCAAGTCCCCCAAACCACCCCCAGGAGACTCTATTCCTGGCTCAGCTTGGCATGTAATGGGCTGACCTCTGACCTTGCCCTTCCCCCTCTCCCCCAGCGCACTGCCCTCTGGGTTAGGTCAGTGATGAAAGCTGCTGGGAGCCCAGAGGGTGAGGAGGAGAGGGACAGTGCCCAATTGTTCCCCACCCCTCCTTCTCAAGGAGCGGCTGGGTCTTTGCTCCTACCCCCACCCCCGTCTCTCTGCCAGGGGTTCTCAGGCTCCCTGCCTCCAGCCCACCCCCAAGATTGTGAATCCACAATCTGGCTTGGGGCCTGAGGCTCAGGCACAGGCTGGGAAGTCTGGTAGGATCAGAGCCAGAAGAACTTAGGTGTCACTGACCCTCTCTGAACCCGGTGATCTCAAATGTGAAATGGGAGCTTGGGACCCTGTGACCCTAAGAGCCAGGCTCTAAGGATGACACCTGAAGATGGACACAAGGGTCCTGTCCCTCCTTTCTCCATGCCCTGCCTGTGGTATCCACTTGGGCACAGGTCTGGGCAGGCTCCATACCCAATGCTCTGGTCCCTTATGGCATCGGGTGTCACACCAGCTAGAATAGAGTCCATCCTAAGCCTTCCAGGTGGCAGGGTAACAGTCTCATCTGCCCCTGCAGCGGCTTCTCAGCCAGTCGTCGTCACACAATAGCTCTTTCTTGCTGTTTTTCTGGATCTGTTTGATAAACTCCACCAGAAACCCTGTGGAGATTTTGATCAGAATTGGATTGAAAGCAGACATTAATTCAGGAAGAACTGACATCTTGCATTGAGTCTGCGCAGGTTCGCTGCTTCTCTGCATCAAAGGAAGTCTTTTTTTTCTTTTTGGTACTAGGGATTGAACTCAGGGGCACTCGACCACTGAGCCACATCCCCAGCCCTATTTTGTGATTTATGTAGAGACAGGGTCTCACTGAGTTGCTTAGTGCCTCGCCATTGCTGAGGCTGGCTTTGAACTCGTGATTCTCCTGTCTCAGCTTTGGGATTACAGGCGTGTACCACCACACGCGGTTAAGGGAAGTCTTTTTTTTTTTTTTTAATTTTTTAGTTGTAGATAGACATAATATCTTTATTTTATTTTATTTATTTTTATGTGGTACTGAGGATTGAACCCAGTTCCTCACGCATGTGAGGCAAGTGCTCTACCACTGAGTTACAGTCCCGGCACCTAACGGAGAAGTCTTTTTAAAAAAAAAACTGTTACCTTAAGGAAATTTTCAACCAAGCGTGGTGGTGCATGCCTGCAATCCCAGCGATTTGGGAGGCTGAGGCAGGAGGATCGTAAGTTTGAGGCCAGCCTCAGCAACTTAGCAAGGCCCTAAGCATCTTACTGAGACCCTCTGTTAAAATTAAAAATAAAAAGGGCTGGGGATATGGCTCAGTGGTTAAGTGCCGCTGCATTCAATCCCTGCAGCACAAAGAAAAGAAAAGCAATACTAAGAAATTTTGAAATGTGCATAATTAGAAAACAACAAGGCCTTTTAACCCAACACCAAGCTTCTAGTGTCCCCTTATGGTCACTCTGTCTTCAGCCACAACCTGTCCATGCCACACACCTTCTCTATTCCAGCATGCCTAATGTGGGGTCTCCTGTAATGCCTTTCAAGAACATTTTTTGTCTAAGTTTTTATTCTCAAATAATTATAGAGTCACAGGAAGTTGCAAACATGGTAGAGAGGACTCGGGCCCTTTCCCCAGTTTCCCCCAAACATGGTATGTCACGTAGCTAGAGAACTAGGTCACAACCAGGGTGGTAGCATCAATCCCCTGCCCAGAACTGAATCAGGGCCACTAGTTCTCACAGGCGACATGCATGCGTGTGTGTGCACATGCACGTGTCCATGGCCCCTTTAAGAGCTCTGCGGCGCGGGACTTTGTGCTGATCTTTGGCAGGTAGGGGAGTTCCTTTCATTCATGTGCTAGAACATTTTCATCATGTGCAGATGTCAAAGTTTCTGTTCAGGGCCGAGATGGTCACATGACTTCTCTGCCTGCACTTATTCACACAGTGAGTTGCGATGACAGATTTCCAAATGTCAAACCACCCTTGCATTTCAAGGATGAGGCAGTGGGTCACGACGTGTGCGTCCCTCTCACACACTGTGGGTGGATTTGCTAATACTCTATTTAGGGTTCTTGCACCTCATTTTGTTGCAGGGTTCGTCTCTATGTACTTTGGATGGATGTTTTTGGTAGATAGAAAAGGGCCACCTCTGAGTCTCTCTGGTGTCTCTCTCTGTCCTTTGCCCCTATACACTACTTTGGCATGAGGCAGTCAGCCCAGTGGGTGCTCCCAAGGGTGGCATCAGATAGAAGTCACCTGCCAAGTGCTCCCCCACCCACCGCCAGGCAGCCATGGAGGACGTGAGCCTGAGAGGCTGGGGCCCTGGGCTTCAGAGCTATGAACCCTAAACCAGCCAAGGGGCCACCTCTCCTGGCTTGACAGCAACCCTCCCCTCCCAGTGCTGGCTCAGCTCCCACCCCAGCCCTCCAGAGGAAGTGCCTAAAAGGGGCCAGGTCAGGGGTTAATGACCTCATTGTGCTCAGGGCTGATGGATGGCCCAGCTTGTCAGTGACAGTGGCAGAGCCTTAGCTACCCCAGGAAGATCCCCTCCTCCTCATCCATAGTCACTGGAGGGAAGGATTCCTGCTGGCCTTCGGTGGCCACTGGGGACACCCTACTGCTGGGGGGAAGCTGACCAGCCCCACGGTGTCGCCTCCACTGCCCCTGCCTCTGCCCTCCTGTTCTCCACCTCCAGGGACTACAGGGAGATGGTGAGACCCCACCCACCCTCAGAGACCTGACACAGGCTGTCCCAGGCCAGCCAGGCCTGTCTTCTGTACAGCCAGTTCCTTGGGAGTGATCTGGTGACGCCTCACTCACTGGGAAACTGAGTTATGACCTGGCCAGGAACATGACCAGGAGTAGAGCCGGGCCCCACGACTTCCTGCTCAGCATGCTAGGACAGGACCGGCACAGGGAGCCCGCCGTGAACCGTGAGCCGTGAGCCAGGCACAAGACTCCTTCCAGGGCCTCGCAGGCTGGCGCGGTGGAGATCTGTGCGCGCTGAAAATCTAAGTGGGTAGAATCAGCGGGGACAGAGTGCTGTGGGTGTCAGAACGGGAGTCCCCAGCCTGGCCAAGAGGTCGGGGAGGCTGCCAGGGGCAGCTAACGCTGGGGCAGGTTCTCAGGGGATGAGTAAGAGTTGAACTAAAGTGGACGGAAGCAGAGGGAAGAGCATTCCAGACAGAGGGGACAAGCTAAGTAGCATGGCGTGTGTGAACCACAGCAGTTCTGTGGTGAGTGGGGGCCACGTAGGCCAGCCGGCAAAGGTCTCCAGGGACCAGCACACTGTGTTTAGATGTTCAGACTCAGCAGTTTGTCACTTGGGTGGGGGAAAGAGTCAGGATCTGGGCTCTAACTCTGACTCTGTTCATCCATCTATTCCTTTCATCATTCAGCGCACGGAGTAGCATTGTGACCTTGGGCAGGTGTTGTGGTTTAGATGTGAGGTGTCCCCCAGAAGTTTATGTGTGAGACAATGAAAAAAGGTTCAGAGATGAGCTGGGCCTGGGGGCACAAGCCTGTAATCCCAGGAGCTTGGGAGGCTGAGGCAGGAGGATCACGAGTTCAAAGCAATTCAGTGAGACCCTGTCTCTAAAAAAAACACATAAAGGGCTGGGGATGTGGCTCAGTGGTTAAGCACCCCTGGGTTCAGTATAAAAAAAAAAAAAAAGTTCAGAGGTGAAACGTGTGGGTTATGAGAATCTTAACCTAATCAGTGCATTGATTCCCCTGAGAGGAATTAACTGGGTGGTGACTGTAGGCAGGTTGGTGTAGCTGGAGGAGGTGGGTTGACGGGGGCATGCCTTTGAGGTTTATATTTTGTCCCTGGTGAGGGGACCTCTCTCTCTCTCTGCTTCCTGGTGCTCTATCCTAGCAGCCTTTCTCTGCTACACCTCGGCCCCTGAGCCAGGGAGCTGCCATCTGTGGACCGAGACCCCTGAAACCATGAGCCCTCAAATAAAATTTTCCTCCTCTAAAATTGTTCTTGTCAGGTGTTTTGGTTACAGCAGCGAAAAAGCTGACTAACACAGCAGGTCACTTCCTGGTGTATGGCCCCCCAGCAGGCCCTACCCTACATAGCCCCGTCCTGGTACCCAAGCAGAACCTGGGAGACAGGAGCTGGATGAGTTCAGCAGAACCTCCCCGGGCACCTTACCTTAGGAGACCAGGCCCAGGCAAGGCACACAGAGACGGTGTAGGCTCAGAATGTTGAAAATGGGGAAGGGACAAGGGACATAGCTCAGCTAGAGCCTTGCCTGGGATATGCTAGGTCCTGGGTTCAATCCTCAGCATGAAAAAAAAAGTAATTTTCAAAATGAACCCCCATATTATATGCATAACTAGAATGCACTCATAAAAAAAAGAAAATAAGGAAGGGGGTAGGAGCTTGAGAGACATGGTTTGGGGTGAATCACAGGAAGTTACCTTTGGACCCAGGAAGCTGGTCCACCTAGGGTCATGAAGCCGCATCAGGCCCTATGGAGACTTCTTGTATAGGGAGTTGTATATGACCTGGGTTTTCTGTCATTTGTAGTAAAAGGCCTTCCTCACTGGTTCAGCTGAATACATTTAAGTACATTCCAAGAACTCAGCTGTTCACAGAAGAGATTTTTGCAAAGACATGGGACTTAAATATGGACCTGCTCCTTAAACACGGGACCTGCTCCTTGCCTTTGTTTCCAATAATTGTAAAATTTGTAAGTGGGGTTGTGGGTGCAGCTCCGTATGGGACGGTGTACTTTGTACACACCAGGCCCTGGTTCCATCCCAGCATTGAAGAAAGAAAGAAAAAGGGGGGGGGGGGGAAGGGAGGGAAAGAGAGAGAAAGAGAGAAAGAATTGTAGAAAATTGAAAATGAAAATAAAGCACTAAAAATTTAAAAATCATATGGGTGTAGTAGTGCATGCCTGTCCTCCCAGCAGCTGGGGAAGCTGAGGCAGGAGGATCACAAGTTCAAAGTCATCCTCAGCAACGGCGAGGCGTTAAGCAACTCAGTGAGACCCTGTCTCTACATAAAACACAAAATAGGGCTGGGGATGTGGCTCAGTGGTCGAGTCCCCCTGAGTTCAATCCCCAGTACCAAAAAAAAAAAACAGGTTGGGTTGTAACTCAGTGGTTAAGTGCCCCTGTGTTCAGTCCCTGATACCCAGCCCCCCCCAAATTTAAGAACCACTCAAAGTTCTACCACCCCAAAATAATTAGGGTTCACAGTTTTGTGTGTAGCTTTACTTTTCCTATGTATCTTTCTAATGAACTTGAGCTCACAGCATGTAGTGTCTTTCTTTCTGGTTTTCTTGAGGTGATCTGAATGCATATAGGGCTTTATATCCTGGCTTTTCGCAGGGCTGTCACTGATGACGTTCCATGTCATTAAGATCTCTCATGGGCATCATTCTAGTGGCTGCAGCATCACATTCTATGGCCCAACAAGGTAGGTCACATCTGACCGTCCTGCACTGCCAAGCAGAGGTCTGGCCGCTGTTCCCGGCTAGACACGTGGCAGCAGAGGTCTCTGGGGGAGGCTTTACTCATACCTCATTCCTCTAACAATATGTCACAAATTCAGCCTCCAGCAGCCAGCAGCACTGTCCTTTGACAAGCAGCCCTGCCTGGCAGAGCCCTGAGGGCGGCGGGTCTGTGGCACATAGTGGCCCCTGTGGCAGGGGGTGGGCTGCAGATGTGGTCAGGAGTCTCTGGCAGCACCTGCCCCCAACCCCGCACCTGGGCACATCATCCTAATTGTCCCTTATTCTGCTTCAGTCCAGGAAATCAAAGCCCTAAGGCACGTGGCCATGACAGAAGCGTGAAGGGACGAACCTCCAGGGTGTCTAGGAGGCCCCTGGGGCTCCCTTGGGAGCAAGGGCCTGATCTGGGCATTGGGAAGGGAGAACTGCCCCCCACACACGCACTGTGGGCCAGGAGGCCAGGGCCAGCAGCCACACCGCGGCCCTGTCCTCGGTCTCCGGGGAGCAGGGTGCCCGCTCCCGCCCCCTCGCTGGGGTCCGTGTGTGCTGGTGGATGGGCCCCGAGGGCTAGGGGCAAAGTACTTTGAAATGTGTCCAGAGCAGACAAGCACAGGGGCAAGCCCTGACCAAGGCCCTATTGTGTGCAGAGAGCCATGGTGTGGGGGCCATGACTTGGGGACAGTCTGGTTCTGCAGCCCACGGTTGCGGGGGAGGTGCAGTCCACACTGAGTTGGGGCCAGAGAAGCTGCTCCCCCCACTTCCCCTTGAGAGGCACACTGTGGACTGATGGTGGCCCACCCAGGACAGGGGTACCTGTAAGAAGCTGTCAGGAAGTCCACAGAGGAGAAGCCCAAGCTCCCCCACCTAAGGGCTCATGGCCAGCACTCAAGAGCCCTCAGAAGAGAAAGGACAACCTAGCAGCTCCCCACCCTCTCTGAACCCCATGGCTTCCTTCTGCAGCCTTCAGTGGAGACACTAACCCTTGGGAGGACCTCCCAAGCCCTACAGCCCCCACACCCCCACTGCAGAGAGGCCATTGAACAGGAGGCCCTCAGCCTCGCCTCCAGGAACCTGGACATGCTCTCAGCTCTCAGACCCTCACACCCACTAGGGACCCCTACACACCTCCACGCCACCCTGCTTGCCCCCAGGAGGCCCCCACTTGGCTCACCTCCTCTGTACCAATAGCACCCTTCCTCTCCCTCTGTCACCCACAAAAGAAAGACCCAAATCCCCTTAGGCTCTTGCCCTGTGTGATGGTTTGGATGTGAGGCATCCCCAACATGCTCACATGTGAGAAAATGTGAGAAGGTTCAGAGGAGAAATGATTGGGTTGTGAGAGTCTTCACCCAACCAGGGAATCAATCCCCCGATAGAGACTAACTGAGGGGTAACTGAAGTGGTAGGGTGAGGCTGGGCGAGGTGGGCGTTAGGCATGGCTTTGGGATATGTATTTGTATCTGGCAACTGGATTCTCTTTTTTCTGTTTTCTGATCACGATGTGGCTGCTTTCCTCTGCCACACTCTTCTGCCATGATATTCTGCCTCATCTCGAGCCCTGAGGAGGGAAGCTGGCCTTCTATGGACCAAGACCTCTGAAATAAACCTTTCCTCCTCTGCAATCGTTCTGGTTGGGTCCTTTAGTCATAGCAGCAACAAAGCTGACTGAAACACCCTATGTCTCCCCCTTCTTCCCAGCAAGCCACCCAGAATCAGAACCTTACTCTGGATGCTCCCGCCTCGGCCCTGGGGCAGGCTCCACAGCATGGGACACTCCCCTCCCCTCTCCCCTTCCTCTCTACGGGCCATTTGCTGGCTGCCTGGGCTTCTGTGACCCTCTCCTCAAGGGGGCAGGTCAGCAGCCTCCTCCTGCTCCCCTCTCTCTGCCTCACCCAGGCTCACACTTGGGGGCGCTGCGGCAGCCCCACGCAGCCCCGTCTCTGGCCTTGGCCATGGGTGCAGGGCACTTGGGGCCTTTCACTCAGTGGGGTGCAGAGTGAGGAGCTGGGTGTCAGCCTGATGGTGATGGTGACAGTCATGCTGTCAGGGCCTCTGGCCCCTGCCTGAAGGGCCAGGAGTGCTGGGAGGGAGGCAGCACCCACTGCCTGGGCCCAGCAGGCACTGGGCTGGGGAACTGTCCCTCCACGAAGAGCAACTGAGGTCTTTTCCTGCCCCCAGTCCTCCCCCAAATCATTGTAGCAAGCATTAAAAACTTGATGGTTGGAAGCCAGACATGGCGGCACTCCTGTCCTCCCAGCTACTCAGGAGGCTGAGGCAGGAGGCTCAGCTGAGCCCAGGAGTTCCCGGGCAGCCTGGGCACCAGGGAAACCCACCTCAAAAAATAATCAAAGAAAAGAATACTGGTGGTTGGGGTTTACTGTTTCCTGAGATGGAGAAATGGCCACCCAAGGGCAAAGATGTCCAGGTACAAAATGACGGTGCCCTCCCGGGGGACCTCCACTTCTGATGTGCCCTCCCACCAACAGAACCGGGCCCCTCATCTGAACCAGGTCATGAGGGAACCCAGAGTGACAAACCCCGGGGAACACCCAGGTCTCACCCTCAGACCAGCCAGAGCAGCTATTGCTGCGGACACTCCAGTGACTGCACCGTGGAGGCCCCAGCACCTGGGCCACCTCCCCCTGGACACCAGGCTCCTTGGCTGGGCCCCAGCTCCCTGCTCTCTGCTTTTGGCAGCAACTTTATCAAGACGCGACACTTGCCATCTGATCCCCACGCTGAGGGCACAGGTGTGGGCGGGTGCGCTCAGGGCGTGAGTGTTTGCAGGTCATTCCAGTGCCCTTCACTACTCAGGAGAAGCTGGCCTTTGGCCATCGCCCCGCCTATAGCAACCGCTCACCCACCCACCCCCACAGGTTCGCCTACGCCAGACCTTCCGAAATTAACTTCTCTTGCCTCGGTCTACCCATCTATCAAATGGGGGTGCTAACGGTGTCACCAGTTGAACACAGTTTGCTGGGAGGGCTTAAATAAGTCCCTCCTGAGCTCCTGGCAGCTCCTCTCAGACATCCTGGCAACCCCTCCCCAAGCTTGTCTGCCCTGCTGTGTCCCTGGCTCAGGAAATGGAGTGACCTTCCACCTGGTCACCCCTCCCCTGTGCCTGCCCCCCGCCATCCAGCCCATCTGTCTGGACTGTGTCCCAGGCAGGTCTCAGCAGGCTCCTTCCCACCAGTGGTCACCAGCCGGGCTCTGGGGTCTTATGCGATTCCATCCACCTTCTGGCCAAGGAGCCCCCGGGCATGTCACTGCTCCTCTCTGAGCCTTAGCTTCCTAGATGACAAAATAGGGTGACAACAGTGACTTCTCCCCAGCTTGTTCTGAGGGTTGCATGAATGGAACATGCCAAGCATCGCTGTCGTGACCATCCTCTCTCAGCCGGATGACCAACACTCCTGCCCGAGTCACTGCCCCAGGGTCCCCCAGCGTCCCCCACACCCTACACCCATTGCATAACGGTGCCAGCTGTGGGGTGCTGACCATGCGAGGGCAGGAGCTAAGCCACCATGTCCCTTCAACCATCACGATACTTCCAGGCTTGCTGTTGCCCTCGTTCCCCAAATGCGGAAACCGAGGATCAGAGGCCTCTGGTGGACTTGACCATGGCCCCGGGTGGATGGGGGGCCTCTGGGCATGGATCCTGGACATTTACCACATGTGTGCCAGGCACCAAGCTAGAGGCTAGGGAAACAACAGTAACCTAGACCGGCACAGACCCAGCCACAGGGCTCTGATCTTTCCAGAACACAAAGCAGACCTCTCTAAAATCAGTGACCACTTCTGCCCCCAGGATGCAGACAACCTTTGGGGACAGCCTGGGCCCCAGGCACTCTGCTCTGACCACGTGGCCCCCTTTCTCTGCACACCCTCCTGCTGCCCTACTGTGCTCCAGCACGAGGGCAGCGCAAGGCCCTGCCCTCCCAGCCCCTCCCCATGTCTTTGCCTGCCGGATCTTCAGGAGTCTCATTCTTGGTCACCTCCTCCAGGAAGGCTTCCTTCTTGTTTCTGGGCAGAGATAGGAGAAGTGGTACCTCTGGCCCCCTGTCTTGCCCATGAGATTTGTGGCTTCTCTTTCAGGACCAACCCTGGACCTTCCTCAATTCTGAATGGCCACCTTCTCCCTTTGCACCCCACATCCTATCCACCATCAAGTCTTCTCCGCCTCCCTTGGACCCCAGGCAGGTGTGGTGGTTTCGGGGAGCATCTGCTCATGAGCAACCTGCCGAATGAGCACCCGCCGGGCTGTCTCCTCTGGGTAGGTACAGGGACAGAGGGAGGTGGAGGGAGTGCCACACGTTTGGGGGTGCTGGGCACAGCCCCCCGGGCACCAGGGACTGTGAACCGCCCAGCTGTCCACCTCCTTCCCTATCTCCAGGCCCTCTCCAGGGTACACAGTGTCCTGGGAAGAGATGACCAGAGCTAGAGGCAGCCTGGTGAGCTCAGGATCTGACTGCGCAGCCTCCCTGGGCCTCAGTTTCCTCATCTGAAAAATGACTTGATCCGCCTGTCCTTGCCTGTCTCGCAGGGTGGCTGTGAGGGTCTGTGGGAGGGACAGTGACAGAGCTGTTTGTCAGAGAGCAGACACTTCATTGTCTGGCTGGCTTCCTGACATTCCCATTTTGGACACACTCTGTTTCATTCTGTAAAAAACATCCCAGTAAATCTGGCTTCAGCTTCCTCTGGAGGCCCAGACCCAGTGTGGGTCCTCCCCTGGATTGGGTGTGTTCAGAGGGTTCTTTCTGGAGATGTCCGGGCGGGAGGAGCGTGCAACTCACCTGCCCACTGAGGCCCTGGGACAGACCTTACCTCCAGCCCCAGTCTCCACCTCCCAGGGCAGGCAACTCACCGGCCTCTGGAGGCCCCTGTGTAGATCAAGTGAGGTGGCCCCTGAGAGCAAATCGCCTCAGTGCAGGGAGGCGGCCTGGGCCGAGGCTTGGGGAGAGGAGGGTCCCACCTCTCCCTGGAGGATAGGAAGGGGCCACAGGACACCACCCTGGGTCCCAGCCACCCCCAGTGTGGGCTCCCTGACCCTGCGGCCTCAGAGAGGCCGGGGAGGCCCAGAAGGGTGTTCTCAAGATGGCCGCCGCGGCCGCCAAGGCCGCTCTCCTCCCAGGCGCCTTGGGAGAGGGAGGGCCCACGGCCAGGCCACGGTCACTCCTTGCAGCCCAGGGGTGCAGAGCGGGGAGGGAGGCGTGGGGAGGAGGGAGTTGGGTGGGTGGGGGGCCGGGGAAGAGCCAGGGAGAGGGGCCGGGAGGGAACAAAAGCGCCCTTTGTGGCGCAGGGCAGGAGACAGGGAGGCACTACCCAATGCCCAGAAGCCATGTTGGTAACAAGAGAACCATTCTCTGCCTCCCTCGGAAAACAACTTGGAGTAGAGAGACAGGGAGAGATTTAACCCCATGGGCGCGGGCGCGGGGGCCTGAGGCCACTGTTGGGGTGGGGGAGCGAGGGCGCTCGGGGCCTTTCACCAAGCAGGCCATTTCCTGTCTCTCAGGCCTGGTCTGCAGTGGCCGGGACCAGAGTTCCAACATGGCTGCTTGGCCAAATCCCAGCAGCCTTTGGACCAGGGACGGGAGCCATGGACGTGGACAGGCCTCTGCCTGCCTGGGCCTGGTCAGACGAGCAGCATCCTTCAGGCTCCAGGCCTGGCCTGCCCCAGCCTCTGGGGCATCCTTACATCTCCTGGCTTCCAGTGACTGGTCCCGGTTCCAGGGATGCCCGACCTCCTCTTCCTCCTGGTGCTGACAGGAGTTTACCTCTTCCTGAAAAACTCCCCGTCCATCTTTGCACGGTTTTGCCCTGTGGCAAGTTTTCCCTAAAATTGAATCAAATGTCTTCATTCTCAGCCCAGTTTTCTCTCCTCCTCCCACCTTCCACCCACCCACCCTGGTGCCCAGTCTCCTAGAGACCATGCCTGATAACAGGGCGAGGGACACTAAGAGAACTTGCTGCCTGCCTTCCCCGGAGTCCTGGCCACGCACCCAGCACTTTTCCAGCCCTGGGCCTGTGGCTGTGGACAAGACAGACCATGCCTGCCCTCAGGGAGCAGATATTCTCATCAGGAAGATGGACAATAGACCTGCAGTTAGAGAAGGGGTCATAAGCTCCACGACGGAAAGCTGGGAGTTGCATTAGAAACGGTGGACAAGGAGGTCCCCTGCAACTGTGTGACTCTGGAAAAAGAGCTGCATGAAGGGAGGAAGAATCTGGGGGAAGGGTGTTCCAGACAGAGGGAACAGCTAGTAAAGGCCCAGGGGGACATGCTGCCAAGCTCAGTGACAGCCGGGGACAATGGGGAGGGAGCAGAGCAAGGCCGGGAGATGAAAGGGAGCCGGGCATGTGGGGTCCAAGGGCCTGGCTGGGGAGGCCACGGTGTGAGGGGCCCTCAGGGGCTTTGAGCACGGACCCTGCGGTCCAGGACTCTCTGGCTGCCTATGTGGAATACCCTGAGGAGGTCAAGGGCAGACGCTGGGGACCTAGCAGGACATTGCTGCAGCCCCTACGCTCTGTACGCTCCTGACCTTGAGGCCACAGTGCCCTGGGTTGCCCACCCCTCCCAAATACAATCCATGTTTACCCAGCACCTAGTCGGTGCCAAGAGGTGCCAAGAGGGAGCCTTGTTCCTACAGGTGCCCAAGGAGAGCAGCTCTGGCCTGTGGGGTTCACAGGAAGGCGAGCCTCAACTACGGCGTGGTAACTGCACGTAGTGAAGGTTCCTGTCTGGTTGGTTCTTCAGCTTCAAAGGGCCCTGAGGACACCCCACCCCCACTCCCTCCCTGACCTGAAGCATCAGCAAACTCCTAAGAAAAGCAGAGGCCCAGTGCCCGGCCTCCGACCTCAGGCTGGTCCTTGGACTCCTCAGGTTCCTCATCTGTAAAATGACACCCAGGACGCAGGTTTGCCGGAAGTGAAAAGAAAACAGTTCGCTCTCCAAAGGCAGAAAGGGACGCTCTGCCAGGTGAGGCCACAACTCTCAGTCACCTGGCTGGGAAGGGACAGTGTCTCCCAACGAGCCCTTGTGCCAGGGCTCACCACCTGCTGCCATCACCAATGTGCCTGCGGGGCCTCCGTTCAGGCCCGAGTATTAGCAGCAGATAGGCATCAAGTGCCTGCCTATGTCAGTGGCACCTGGAGTGTGGGACTGTCACTGCCAAAAGTATTTGACAGTGTCAGGGGCTCTGGATGGCAGGGAGGCCAGTGGGCAGGAACGGGGTGTCCAGCATTGGGGACAGGAGTGGGGCAGGCTGGGTGACTCCACCTGAACTGAAAGGAGCGTGCCTGGAAGAGGCACCCACACTGGCCGCAGGAGAGCCCCCCAGGCTCCCGTCTACTTGCCACCCCGCCCATCTGAGGGGCCCCACTGATGGTGGGAGCCGGCTGTGCCCACGTTGAGAGAGTTCAGCCCTCGGTGAGGCTCTGGTGGAGACCTTGGAGGGGGCCAGGCAAAGACTCCTCGTGCCCCAGGCAGTGTACAGAGGAAAGTGAGAGAGACAGGGACCCAGAGGGAGAGAGAGGGCTGGGGCAGAGGGCCCCAAGGAGTCCTGGAGGAGGCCAGAGGAAGGCTGAGTGGAGGGAAGGGAGGACTCACCCTGATGGAGAGGCGCAGGGAGAGCCTGTGGGTAAGCCACTGGAATAAGGAAAGCCACAGAGCAGCGGATCTACTCAGGGAACAGGGACCTCAGCCCCCAGCTGGCAGGTGGGGCGGGGAGGTGGCAGATCTAAACTGGAAATCTTGCGACTGGAGACTCGCAGGAGTTCTCACTGTGGTTCCCCACTTACTTAAATGTGACCTTGAGCAAGCACTGACCCCCTTGAGTTATCTTTTTATCTGAAAAATGAGAAGGTATTGGCACCCATCTCAGAGAATTGTCTGGTAAAATAAACTTCAGGGAGGGGAGGTGGCTCTGTGGTAGAGCGCTTGCCTAGGGTGTGCAATGCCACAGGCTCTGTCCCCAACATCATGCAAGTGTGCAGGCACACACGCACCCAGAGTAATAGCAATGAACTCCAATTCAGCTGTAGTGCCTGATGCTGATATAAAATAAATACTAGTTTCTACTAAAAAAAATTGTTAATTTAAAAAGTTCCTAACCAGCCAGGTGCAGTGGCCCACACCTGTAATCCCAGTGGCTCAGGAGAATGAGGCAGGAGGATGGTGAGTTCAAAGCCAGCCTCAACAAATTAGCGAGGTCCTAAGCAACTCAGTGAGACCCTGTCCCTAAATAAAACACAAAACGGGGCTGAGGATGTGGCTCAGTGGTCGAGTGCCCCTGGGTTCAATCCCCGGTACCAAAAAAAAAGTTCCCAACTGTTCTCTGCCTGTGGCTGCTGCTCACCCAGAGCTCCT
Source organism: Geosciurus inauris (assembly GCA_004024805.1). Classification (NCBI taxonomy): domain Eukaryota; kingdom Metazoa; phylum Chordata; class Mammalia; order Rodentia; family Sciuridae; genus Geosciurus; species Geosciurus inauris. Next base: position 2,237 of record PVHX01003861.1, on the reverse strand, counting down.
TCCTTCCTGGCGCTTCATCAAGCTCTGGCTCACTGCCCCCAGCTCAGGGGTGTGGACCCCTCCAGGAAGCCCAGGCTGAGGATCTGCTGCTAGTTCATTCCACCCCAAGGGGAAGGGACTATCATCATCCCCATTTTACAGCTGGGGAAGCTGAAGTTCATGCAGCTCTTGGGGCTGCGTACTGGGCCAGAGCTGGGGTTCTGGTTCAGGGTGAAAGGCCAGGCTCCTCGAGCCCTCTCCTGCCTCCCGGCCCTGCCCCGGGCCAGGTACCTCTATCTCATGGATCCCTGCCCAGAGGTCAGCGGTGGCATGATTACCTCCCACTTCTCAGAGGAGGAAGCTGGAACCCAGTGACGAGTTGGGACTGCCAGCTGCCACCCCCCCATAAGTGGCCAAGCAAGTCTTGGGGAGGCGGACAGGTCTGCAGATGCAGGGGAGGGTGGAAGGGGCGAGGGACTGCTGAGATCCTGACCAGAGTGTGGGCAACCTGGGAAGTCAGGGGACAGGAAGTCATGGGGACAGGAGCCCCAGGTGGAAAGGCCTGAGGGAGTCTGGGGACAGAGGGCAGGTGACCAGGCAGCAAGGCCTGGGACAGAGGTCCCAGAAGCTGGAAGCAGAAAGGAGCTGAGCAGGGGCAGCCAGGGAGGCAGGAGGGAACTGGAAGTTCAGGTGACTGTGCCAACGCCAGCTTCAGGGCACCCCTGCCTGTCCAGGTCCTGCCCCCGTGTTGCTGACAGTGGGGGTCAGCTGCGGTCATGACCACTCTTGCCTCACAGGATCAAAGGGGTCAGGGCCCAAGTGCCCTTAGAGACTAGTCACGCGGGTGGTCACCCATGTGGGCCCGGAGCCCTCGCCCAGCTCACCCACTCGCCTGGCAGCCCAGGAAGGAAGCCTCTAGGCATTTCCACGTGGCGCTGTGACGGTGGGCTGAGTCACATGGGGGGCAGGCAGTGGGGGCTGTGGCGCCTTCCGGTGGCTTCCCCGCCTCCACCACACCCCTCAGGATCCTGCCACCGCGGCTGGAAAACAACTGAGGAAATCAAGTGGAAACACAAATCCGCCACCGGCCCGCCCGCTCCCCGGCCAGACCCCCCCACTGCACAGGGAGGTTGTGCCAGCCCAGCATGGCGTGCCTTGGCCAGGCCCCGAGGGCACTGTTGCTCCGTTCCAGGGTTCCCAGCCGCTGGGCCTGTCGCCCGTCTAGTCCTCCGCAGAGGAACCTGGGGCACCAGGTAAAGCCCTCGGACTCGGGTACCCAGGGCCAGGGACCCTCTAGGCCTGGCTCCCCAACACTCGCTGGCCACCCTCTGCTTGGTCGCAGCATGAAGGCAACATGGGGGACACACATGCCTGCTCAGAGGGCAAGAGAGGAGAGGGTAGAGGGAGGGACAGGGAGGCAGCTGTGCCGTGTACACTGTGAGGTGTCACCCCGGCTTTTACAGGAGGGGGCCCCCCAGCCTGGGAAGTCGGCTGCATCTGGGAAGCAAAACTTGTGGATGGCAGTAGGGATCCCAGAGGCTGCTCACCTCTGACCTGCGTCCCCCCGTCTCAGCTCTTCCCAGCCAAGCCACTGCCTCCCACCCTGGCCTCCTGGCCTCCTGGCCTCCTGGCCCCTTATAACTCTAAGCACGTCACTTTCCCACCCAGAGTGTGGCTCTCAGCCAGAGTCCTACTCCTTCAAGGCCATCTCTGCTGTCTGTCCTCTGTAAAGCTCTGGACCCTAGGAATGGCACCTACAGCCCCTTGTAGTCATCGTGGTGTGGGTTGTGTGGGTATGTGACATTATCCACCATGTCCCCTCCAAGTGTGTGGGCTCTGGGTGGGCAGGTGGATGTGTCAATCACCCTGGTTCTCTGCCCCTTGACACAGTGGACAGCGCCTGACCACGTGCAGGAGCTGGGTAGGAGTGGGCGTGGCATCCCACCCAAGTGGTGTTCCCATCCTCCAAACAGGGTCCCTTCCTCTCCCCCAGGTCAAGTCACCTTAGGACGCACCCCAGCCTCTCCTGGGCCCCTCAGCTCAGGGGATTCCAGGGGAGCTTGCGGGTGTGTCTCTTTCCCCTGCCTGGCAAGCGCTGTGCACTCCTAGAAGACTCTTCGGATGGACCCAGAGTTCTGCTGGCAGCTGGCTGTGGATGGGAGGTGAGGGGACACTGGCCATTAGAAAGTGCACAGAATCATCCAGACTTCAGATCAAACAGACCAAGAAAGAAGGGACTGGAACCCCAGGGGTAGGGA
>PVHX01003860.1:86578-135912 GCA_004024805.1 Geosciurus inauris | reverse complement strand
TTTTTTTTTTAGTTGCATATGGACATAATGCCTTTATTTGTTTTTATGTGGTGCTGAGGATCGAAGCCGGTGCCTCACACATGCTAGGCAAGTGCTCTACCACTGAGCTACAGCCCCAGCCCCAGTTTTGATTCACATTTGCCTGATTGCTAGAGATGTTGAACATTTTTTCATGTATTTGTCGGCTTTTTGTGTTTCTTCTATTGAGAAGTTTCTGTTTAGTTCTTCTGCCCATTTATTGATTGGGTTATTTGTTTCTTGGTGCTAAGTTTTTTGAGTTCTTTGTATGTATGGGGTAGGATGTCTTTCTCCATCCCTCCCCCTCTCATATCCTCCATCCCCCTCTCTCCTTCTCCCTCCTCTCTCTCCCTTCCGCCTCTGCCATTGCCCCCTCCCCTTTTTTGTGGTACCGGAATTGAACTCAGGAGCACTCGACCACTGAGCCACATCCCCAGCCCTATTTTGTGTTTTATGTAGAGACAGGGTCTCACTGAGTTGCTTAACACCTCGCCATTGCTGAGGCTGGCTTTGAACTCCTGATTCTCCTGTCTCAGCCTCCCTAAGTGCTGGGATCACAGGCTTGCGCCACCACGCCCGGCTCAAGCTATACTTTTATATGACTGCAGCACAGGTTTGTTTATATCAGCAGCTCCACAAACACCTGAGAAATTAATTTCCCTATGACGTCACAAGGAGATAGAAATTCTTCAGCACCATCACACTTGTGCTATGTCACTGACCTACACGTTGTGCAGTGCACGACTATACTGCGTAACAGCTGTACTGCTGCATGTTGCTGACACCAGTCCATACACGAGGAGCTGACTCACCACATTTCCTTTCACTCAGGTTACTATTTTCAGAACCTCTATTGGTTACTCTTGTAAGTGTGAACACTATTTACAATTTTATTACTTGTCCTTCTATTCCAGAAGCCTCTCTCCACTTCCCAGAGGGAAGGTGAAAACATTCCCTCCCCTCCCCTTACTTCCAGCTCCCGCCTCGAGCTCCACCCCATCTTGGCTGTTGCTCTTACCTGCTCCAGGTTGACAGTGTTTCTGGTCATCTGCAATAAGAAGAAAGCTGGGGCTGGGGTTGTGGCTCAGTGGTAGAGCACTTGCCTAGCACATGTGAAGCACTGGGTTTGATCTTCAGCACCACATAAAAATAAATAAATTAAAGGTATTGTGTCCATCTACAACTAAAAAAAAATTAAAAAAAAGAAGAAGAAGAAAGCTGTCTGTCCTTTATCCTGATTTTAAAGATGAAGCTCGGTCAACACTTTTCTTTACAAAGATTATAAAATTCTTATCACCATAGAGACAACTTGTGCGGCACCACATTTTTCTTTAGATAATTTTTATTTTTTTTTCCTTGAGTTTCAAATTGCTCTTCTTTTTTCTTCTTCTTTTCTTTGTTGCATTCTCTTCCTTTATTATACCTCCAAGCACTTCCAGAATCTCCAGGTTACACTGAAACCTGCCGGGTCACCTTTTCTGATACCTCCCTCCTGCACCATCCTCTTGCTGCTCCGGCTAAGCCCCAGGCCACCGTCCAGGATCTTCTCGTGACAGTCAAGTCTGCTGTTGCCTACATCCCCGGCTTCCCTCTTTTTGTCATTTCAAGTCCCCAAGTAACTTCCAGAGAGAGTCTATGGGGGATAAATTATTCTGAGTCCACAGGTCTTTGGCATCGCTGTATAACAAACCACCACAAAACTCAATGACACGACAACCCTTTATTTTTACCTCACACATCTGCAATTGAGTGAAGTTCTGATGGCCTACCTGATTTTGGCTGGACTTGACTCTCAGCTTGATGGACTCCAGCTCTGCTCCACCAGTCCCTAATTCAGCTTGAACCAGCAGCTACCCAAGGAATGTCCTCCTCTCCCCTTCTGTCCCTACTCCTCCCTCCTCTCCTCTCCTCTGCCCTGGGTTGCATCCCGGGGTCTGGGATCTCTGGGGTCTCGGGCAGGCTAGGCAAGTGCTCTACCAAGAACCCAGACCACTGGCCACACCCCCAGCCCTGAGAGACCTCTCCCAGTGACAGTCGGTCCAAGCCGCCATCCGGCTTAGCTCAAGCCTCTGCTAGTTGTCACATCTGCTTGCATGTTATTAGTCAATGCAACACATAGCTAAGCCCAATGCCTATGGGCAAGGAAGTGCGGTCCTCCCTTGGAGGTCAGGGGAAGGGAGTAAGTATTTGCTAGACATTATCTATTCTTTCACAGCACGTGGGTCTGAAAACGTCTCTATTCTGCCCCCTCATTTTATGGATAAATTGGTTGGATGTGGAGTCCGGAGCGGAAGATCACTTTTGCTCAAAACATTGAAGACCTTGCTTCAGGGTCTCCAAGCATTCAGTGCAGCTGATGCATGTAACTGGGCTCAGGTTCCCATTCAGGTTCATTTTTTTCTTTCTGAGAGCTTTTACTATTGTTTTGCTGTTTAAGTTTCTCTTTGCTTTCCTCTGAAATGTGTTATTTGATATGTGCTAGGGAAGATACTTATAATGCATATATAAACTATAAAGCATAAAATAAAATGAACAAGAAGTGGAAACCCAGAGTAGGAGAAATTTTTGCAAAACATGTACCTGATAGTACTTTTTATCTGGAATATGAAAGAACTCCTTTATAAAAAAATTAATTTTCATAGCTGGGCATGGTGGTGCATGTCTGTAATCCCAGTGGCTTGGGAGGTTGAGGAAGCCTGTCTCTAAATAAAATACAAAATAGGACTGGGGATGTGGCTCAGTGTTTGAGTGCCCCTGAGTTCAATCCCCAGTACCAAAAAATAAATAAAAATTAATTTTCATAAATGTTTTCCATTTAAATATTTATATAAAATTTACTATTTTAGTCATTTTTAAGTGTGTGGTAGAATTAAGTACTTTTTTTCTTTTTTTTAACACTTTTTTTAGTTGTAGATGGATACAATATCTTTATTTTATTTATTTATTTTTATGTGGTGCTGAGGATCGAACCCAGTGCCTCACGCATGCGAGGCAAGCACTCTACCACTGAGCTACAATCCCAGCTCTTTTTTCTTTTTTAAATGTATTCTAATTAGGCATACATGACAGCAGAATGCATTTTGATTCATTGTACACAAATGGAGCATAACTTTTCACTTCTCTGGTTATACACAATATAGAGTTACACCATATGTACAGTCAGACATGTACCTAGGGCATTGTTGTCCATCTCATTCCACCATCTGTCCTGCCCCCATGTTCCCTCCCTTATCTCCCCTTTGACCAAAATTTCTCCATTCTTCTCATGCCCCCTCCCCCATTATGGATCAGCATCCACTTATCAGAGAGAACATTTGACTTTTGATTTTTTGGGATTGACTTACTTCATTTAGAATGATTTTCTCCAACTCCATCCATTTACCTACAAACACCATACTTTTTTAATTCTATTCTCTTTTTTTTCTTTTTTCTTTTGGTACCAGGGACTGAACTCAGGAGTACTCGACTGCTGAGCCACATCCCCAGCCCTATTTTGTGTTTATGTAGAGACAGGGTCTCACTGAGTTGCTTAGTGCCTCGCCGTTGCTGAGACTGGTTTTGAACTCGTGATTCTCCTGTCTCAGCCTCCCTGTGCTGGGAGCACAGGCTTGTGCCACCATGCCCGGCCCATAATTTTATTCTTTTAATGCTGAGTAATATTCAATTGTATATGTATACCACAGTTTCTTTATCCATTCATCTATTGAAGGGCATCTAGATTGGCTCCACAGTTTAGCTATTGTGAATTGAGCTGCTATAAACATTGAAGTGGCTGCGTCACTGTAGTATTCTGTTTGTTTTTTCTTTTTCTCCTTTTTTTTTGTTATTTTTTTCATTTATTTATTCTAATTAGGTTTACATTACAGCAGAACGCATTTTGATTCATTGTACACAAATGGTAGTATGCTGTTTTTAAGTCTTCTGGGTATAAACCAAGGAGTGGGATAGCTGCGTCAAATGGTGGTTCCATTCCAAGTTTTCTAAGGAATCTCCATACTGCTCTCCAGATTGGTTGCACCAATTTTCAGTCCCACCAGCAATGTATGAGTGTACCTTTTCCCCCACATCCTTGCCAACAATTATTGTTGTTTGTATTCTTGATAACTGCCATTCTGACTGGTGTAAGATGAAATCTTAGAGTAGTTTTAATTTGCATTTCTCTAGTGGCTACAGATGTTGAACATTTTTTTATATATTTGTCAATCAGCTGTATATCTTCTTCTGAAAAGTGTCTGTTCAGCTCCTTAGCCCATTTATTGATTGAGTTTTTTTGTTTTTGTTTTTGTTTTTTGTACTGGGGATTGAACTCAGGGGTACTCAACCCTTGAGCCACATCCCCAGCCCTATTTTGTGTTATAAAATGAGACAGGGTCTCACTGAGTTGCTTAGCACCACACCGTTGCTGAGGCTGGCTTTGAACTTGCGATTCTCCTGTCTCAGCCTCCCAAAGTTCTAGGATTACAGGCATGCGCCACTGTGCCCGGTTGATTGGCTTTTTGGTGTTAAATTTTTTGAGTGCTTTATATATCCTAGAGATCAGTGTTTTGTCTGATGTGCATGTGGCAAAAATTTGCTCCCAAAATGTAGGCTCCCTCTTTACTTCATTGATTGTTTCTTTTACTGAGAAGAAGCTTTTTAGTTTGAATCCATCCCATTTATCGATCCTTGCTTTTAATTCTTGAGCTTTAGGCGTCTCGTTAAGGAAGTCAAGGCCTAATCCAACATGATGAAGATTTGGGCCTACTTTTTCCTCAATTAGGCGCAGAGTTTCTTTTTTTTTTTTTTTTTAAATATTTTTTGGTTGTTAATGGATCTTTATTTTATTCATTTATTATTTATATGTGGTGCTGAGGATCGAACCCAGTGCCTCACACATGCTAGGCAAGCGCTCTACCACTCAGCCACAACCCCAACCTGAGGCGCAGAGTTTCTGATCTAATTCCTAGGTCCTTGATCCACTTTGAGTTGAGTTTTTTGCATGGTGAGAGATGGGGTTTAGTTTCATTTTGCTGCATATGGATTTCCAGTTTTCCTAGCACCATTTGTTGGAAAAGCTATCTTTTCTCCTATGTATGTTTTTAGCACCTTTGTCTAGTATGAGATAACTGTTTTTATGTGGGTTTGTCTCTGTGTCTTCTATTCTATACCATTGGTCTACATGTCTATTTTGGTGCCAGTACCATGCCATTTTTGTTACTATAGCTTTGTAGTATAATTTAAAGTCTGGTATTGTGATGCCTCCTGCTTCATTCTTCTTATTAAGGATTGCTTTGGCTATTCTGGGTCTCTTATTTTTCCATATGAATTCCATGATTGCTTTTTCTATTTTTTTTTTTTTAATATTTTTTAGTTGTCAATGGATCTTTATTTTATTCATTTGTATGTGGTGCTGAGGATCGAACCCAGTGCCTCACGCATGCTAGGCAAGCACTCTACCACTGAGCCACAACCTCAGCCCCTGCTTTTTCTATTTCTATAAGGAATGACGTTGGGATTTTAACTGGAATTGCATTGAATCTATATAGTGCTTTGGGTAGTATGGCCATTTTGACAATATTGATTCTGCCTATCCAACAGCATGGGATATCTTTTTTTTTTTTATATTTTTTTAGTTGTCAATGGGCTTTCTTTGTTCATATGCAGTGCTGAGAATGGAACCTGGTGCCTCAATGCTAGGCAAGTGCTCTACCACTGAGCCACAACCCCAGCCCAGCATGGGAGATCTTTCCATCTTCTAAGGTCTTCTTCAATTTCTTTCTTTAGTGTCCTGTAGTTTTCATTGTAGAGGTCTTTCATGTCTCTGGTTAGATTGATTCCCAAGTATTTTTTTTTTAGGCTATTGTGAATGGGATAGTTTTCCTATTGTGAATGGGGTAGATGAATCCTTTTCAGAGGATTCATCACTGATGTATAGAAATGCATTTGATTTATGGGTATTGATTTTATATCCTGCTACTCTGCTAAATTCGTTTATTAATTCTAGAAGTTTTCTGGTGGAATTTTTTGGATCCTCTAAGAATCATGTTGTTGGCAAATAATGATAGTTGAAGTTCTTGTTTTCCTATTTGTATCCCTTTAATTTTTTTCATCTAATTGCTCTGGCTAGAGTTTCAAGGACTGTGTTGAATAGAAGTGGTGAAAGAGGCTGTCCCTGTCTTATTCCAGTTTTTAGGGGGGAAGCTTCCAATTTTTCTCCACTTAGGACGATGTTGGCTTTTGGTTTTGCATAGATAGCTCTTAAAACATTGAGGCATGTTCCTACTATCCCTAGTTTTTCTAGTGTTTTGAACATGAAGAGGTGCTGTATTTTGTCAAATGCTTTCTCAGCATCTATGGAGATAATCATAGATTCTTGTCTTTACATCTGTTGATGTGACGAATTACATTTATTGATTTCTGTATGTTGAACCAACCTTGCATACCTGGGATGAAACCCACTTGATCGTGGTGCACTATCTTTTAAATATGTTTTTGTATGCAATTTACCAGAATTTTATTGAAAATTTTTACATCAGTGTTCATCAGGGATGTTGGTCTGAAGTTTGATTTCCTTGATGTGCCTTTGTCTGGTTTTGGAATCAGGGTGATACTAGCCTCATAGAATGAGTGTGGAAGGGTTCCCTGTATTTCTATTTCATGGACTAATTTGAGGAGTATTGGTAATTCTTCTTTGAAGGTCTTGTAGAACTCAGCTGAGAATCCATCTAGTTCCAGGCTCTTCTTGGTTGGTAAGCTATTGATATGCCTCACGTGTGCTAGGTGAGCACGCTACCACTGCGCCACAATCCCAGCATCCCCAGAGATTTCGATATGTTGTATCAGAGTTTTCATTTACCTCTAAGAATTTTTTTATCTCCTCCCTGATGTCTTCTGTTATCCATGTGTCATTTAATAGTGTATTATTTAGTCTCCAGGTGATGGAGTACCTTCTATTTTTTATTTTATCATTGATTTCTAGTTTCATTCCATTATGGTCTGATAGAATGCAGGGTAGTATCTCTATTTTTTTTTTTTTTTTTTTGTATTTGGTAGGACTTGCTTTGTGGCATAACATATGGTCTATTTTAAAGAAAGATCCATGTGCTGCTGGGAAAAAAAGTATATTCACTTGTTGATGGATGAATTATTCTGTATATGTCTGTTAATTCTAAATTATTGATTGTATTATTGGGTTCTATGGTTTCTTTGTTTAATTTTTGTATGGAAGGTCTATCCAGTGGTGAGAGAGGTGTGTTAAAGTTACCCAGTATTATTGTGTTGTGGTCTGTTTGAGTCTCGAAATTGAGAAGGGTTTGCTTGATATACATGGATGCTCCATTGTTTGGGGCATAGATATTTATGATTGTTATGTCTTGTTGACATATGGTTCCCTCAAGGAGTATGAAATTACCTTCTTTATCCCTTCTGACTATCTTTGATTTGAAGTCCACTTTATCTGATATGAGGATGGAAATCCCTGCTTGTTTACATGGTCCATGTGAGTGCTATGTTTTTTCCCATCCTTTCACCTTCAGTCTGTGGATGTCTTTTTCTATGAGATGAGTCTCCTGAAGGTAGCATATTGTTGGGTCTTTTTTCTAAATCCAACCCGCCAGTCTATGTCTTTTAATTGAGTTTAGGCCATTAACATTCAGGGTTATTATTGAAATGTGGTTTGTATTCTTGGTCATTTTGGTGTATTTCATATACATATATATATATTTTTAGTTTTAGGTGGGTGCAATATCTTTACTTTATTTATTTTTATGTGGTGCTGAGGATCGAACCCAGTGACACATGCATGCAAGGCAAGTGCTCTACCACTGAGCCCCAGCCCCAGCCCTATTTTTGGTTTTTAACTTGACTTGGTTTCTCCTTTGGTTGGCTTTTCCTTTAGTGTAGTTCCTCCTTTTGCTGATTTTCATTGTTGTTTTTCATTTCCTCCTCATGGAATATTTCACCAAGAATGTTCTCCAGTGCAGGCTTTCTCATTGTAAATTCTTTTAACTTTTGTTTATCATATTATTTCATCATAAAATCTGAAGCTTAATTTTGCTGGATTTAAGATTCTTGGTTGGCATCCATTTTCTTTTTTTTTTTTTTGGTACCGGGGATTGAACTCAGGGGCACTCGACCTCTGAGCCACATCCCCAGCCCTCTTTTGTGTTTTATGTAGAGACAGGGTCTCACTGAGTTGCTTAGTGCCTCGCCATTGCTGAGGCTGGGTTTGAACTCACAATTCTCCTGTCTCAGCCTCCCTAAGTGCTGGGATTACAAGCATGAGCCACCACACCTGGCTACGGCATCCATTTTCTTTCAGAGCTTGGTATATGTTGTGCCAGGATCTCCTAGTTTTGAGGATCTGAGTTGAGAAATCTGCTGAAATCCAAATTGGTTTCCTCCTGAATGTAATCTGAAATTTCTCTCTTGCAGCTTTAAAAATTCTATCCTGATTGTGTATGTTAGGCATTTTTATTATAATGTGACTTGGTGTGGATCTGTTACAGTTTTGTACATTTGGTGTCCTGTAAGCCTCTTGTATTTGATTTTCCAATTCATTCTTCATATGTTTAAGAAATTTTCTGATATTATTTCATTGAAGAGATTGTGCATTCCTTTGGTTTGTACCTCTGTGCCTTCCTTTATCCTAATAATTCTTAGATTTGGTCTTTTCATGTTAGCCCATAATTCTTGAATGTTCTGTTCATGGTTTCTTTCCATCTTCATTGCGTGGTCAACTTTATTTTCAAGATTATATATTTTGTCTTCATTGTCTGAAGTTCTGTCTTCCAAATTATCTAGTCTGTTGGTAATGCTTTCTATTGAATTTTTTATTTGGTTTATCATTTCCTTCATTTCAAGGATTTCTGTTTGTTTGACTTCTAAGAATCTCTATCTCTTTCTTGAAGTAATCTTTTTCTACCTGTATTTGCTCTCTTATGTCTTTGTTGGAGTGATCAATTTTTGCCTGTATTTGCTTTCTAATCTCTATGGGATTGATCAGTTGTTGCCTGTAATTGCTTTCTTATATTATTCTGTGCTTCACAGATCATTTTAATTATGTACGTTCTGAACTCCTTCTCTGATATTTCATCTCCTGTGCTGTCAATGGATTCTATTATTTTAGCATCTTGGTTTGTTGGGGCATCTTCCCATCTAGCAGTGCCAATCTGAGGTACTACAGTTTCTACCCTATAATCTTGTAATGTCCCTGCAGGTTACCAATGCCTCACCTCTGGTGTAACTGGGCCTCCAGGGACCTCTGGGATGGTCTTCCAGTCCTGGCTGTTGTCTCCAGATGGAATCAGGCCAGGACATCCACATGTTGGTAAATGGGGGGCCAGGGTGCAGTTGGTCTCCTCCTCCATGCGTCAGGCCAGGATCAGTCTGCCGAATTAAGCACATTCATGTTGCACTGGACCATCAACACCATCCATTTCCAAGATGTTTTTCATCTTGCAAAACCTAAACTCTGTACCCAGTAAACACTAACTCTTCATTCTCCCTCTCCTCCAGACCCTGGAAACCACTATTCCACTTTCCATCTCCACGAACTCGACCAGTGTAGGCAACCAGTGTCAGCTGAGTCCTGTGGTATCTGTCCTTTTGTGATTGACTTCTTTGTTCAGTATAAAGCCTATGAGGCTGAGCCATGTTGCAGCATATGTCAGAATTCCCTTACCTTCTAAGGCTACATGACAATTTATCATACGGCACTACCACATTTTGTTAATCCATCCATCCCCTGACAGACGCCTGCATTGCTTCTACATTTTAGCTACTTTGTATAATGCAGCCATGAACAAGGGTGTGCTAATGTCTCTTTAAGACCCTACTTTCATTTCTATTTTTTGGGGGGGTTACCAGGGATTGAGCTCAGGGGCACTCAACCACTGAGCCACATCCCCAGCCCTATTTTGTGTTTTATTTTTATTTTATTTTTTTAAAATATTTATTTTTTAGTTGTAGGCAGACAGAATATCTTTATTTTTATGTGGTGCTGAGGATCGAACCCAGTGCCTCACGCGTGCTAGGCGAGCACGCTACCACTGCGCCATAACCCCAGGCCCCCCTATTTTGTGTTTTATGTAGAGACAGGGTCTCCCTGAGTTGCTTAGCACCTCGCTTTTTCTGAGGCTGGCTTTGAACTCTTGATCGTCCTGCCTAAGCCTCTGGAGCCACTGGGATTACAGATGTATGCCCCCTTGCCTGGCTCCTACTTTCATTTCTTTGGGGTATCTACCCAGAAATAGAATTACTGATCATATGGAAAGTCTTTATCTGTTTCTTTTTTCTTTTCCAGAAGCCACCATCCATCCATTTTCCACAGTGGCTGTACCATTTCAGGTTCCCACCAGCAGTGCACGAGGACTCAAGTGTCTCCATATTCTCTCTCTTTTTTTTAAAATATTTTTTTTTAGTTGTGGGTGAACACAATATCTTTATTTTATTTATTTATGTTTATGTGGTGCTGAGGATTGAACCCAGGGCCTCACGCATGCGAGGCAAGCGCTCTACCACTGAGCCACAGCCCCAGCCCCTCCATATTCTCTTTAGCACTTATGTGCCTTTGTTGTAGGTTTTTTTTTTTTTTTTTTTTTGGTACTGGAGATTGAACTCAGGGGCACTCGACCACTGAGCCACCTCCCCAGTCCTATTTTGTATTTTATGTAGAGACAGGGTCTCACTGAGTTGCTTAGTGCCTCGCCCTTGCTGAGGCTGGCTTTGAACTCGCGATTCTCCTGTCTCAGCCTCCCTAAGTGCTGGGATTACAGGCATGAGCCACCGCGCCCGGCTTGTTGTAGGTTTTTTTTTTTGTTTTTTTTTTTTAATATTTTTTTAGTTGTAGATGGACACAATGTCTTTATTTTATTGCTCTGTATGTGGTGCTGAGGATCGAACCCAGGGCCTCACGCATGCGAGGCAAGCGCTCTACCGCTGAGCTACAATCCCAGCCCCTTGTAGGTTTTTTAAAAAAATTTTTGTAGTTGTATGTGGACAGAATGCCTTTATTTGTTTATTTTTACGTGGTGCTAAGTATCAAACCCAGTGCCTCATACGTGCTAGGCAAGTGCTCTGCTACTGAGCTACAGCCCCAGCCCTGTCGCAGTTATTTTTATTAATAATGGTCACTCTACTGAGTGTGCAATGTTATCTCCTGGTAGGTTTAATTTGCATTTCCCTAACAACTAATGATGGTGGGCACCTTTCATTATTTCACATACGTATTGGCCATTTGTATACCCTCCATGAAGAAATGCTGTGTGTTTGCTATGACCAAAATACCCAACAAGAACAATTTAGAGAAGGCTGGGCATGGGAGGCACATGCCTGTATTCCCAGCAACTAGGAGGCTGAGGTAGGAGGATCACAAATTCAAGGCCAGCCTCAGCAACTTAGCAAGACCCTAAGTAACTAACTTAGCCAGCTCTGACTCAAAATAAAAAGTAAGAAGCCAGGCGCGGTGGCGCAAGCCTGTAATCCCAGCACTTAGGGAGGCTGAGACAGGAGAATCATGAGTTCAAAGCCAGCCTCAGCAACGGCGAGGCGCTAAGCAACTCAGTGAGACCCTGTCTCTACATAAAACACAAAATAGGGCTGGGGATGTGGCTCAGTGGTTGAGTGCCCCTGTGTTCAATCTCCAGTACCAAAATAAAAATAAAATAAAAAGTAAGAAGGGTTGAGGATGTGGCTCAGTGGTTAAGCACCCCTGGGTTCAATCCTCAGTACCAAAAAATAAAAATAAAAAAAGAACAACTTAGTGGAGGAAAAGTTTATTTTAGCTCATGGTTTCAGAGGTTCGGTCTGTGGTAAGCAGAGTCCATTGCTCTGGACACAAGGAGAGGCAGAACATCATAGAGGAGGAGGACTGCTTACCTCCTGGCAACCAGGCAGTGAGGCGGGGTGGTAGGGGGCGCGGAGCAGGGTCATAGGGAGGATGCACCTTTCCAGGACATGCTCCCAGTGATCCACCTCTAGCCACACCCACCTACCTACGCTTAGCCACTGGCAGTCCATTCAAACTGGGATGGACTGATTAGATTACAATGCTCACAGTTCAATCATTTTACCTCTGAATATTCCTGCATTAACACAGGAGCTTTGGGGGGCCGCCTCATATCCAAACCATAACTTGCTTATTCAAGTCTTTTGCCCTTTTTGGGCCTTGAGCATGCTAAGCACACTCTCTACCTCAAAGCTACACACCCAGTCTTTGCTCATTTTTTTATTTATATTTCATTCATTTGTGTTGAGTTGGAAGAGCTTTTTTATATACTCTGGATAGTAACTCCTTATCAGATAGGCAAGTTGTAAATGTCTTTTCCCATTCTGTGGGTTACTTTTTCACTCTGTTGACAGTGTCCTTTGATTCATAAATCTTTGAATTTGAACATTTCAGATTCAATTTGTCTCCTTTTTCTTTTTTGTTAGTTCCTTGGGCATTGTATACAAGAAATCATTACCAAATCCAGTCTCAGGAAGCTCTCTCCCTGCTCCCTTCTAAGAGTCTCATAGTTTTGGTTCTGATGTTTAAGCCTTTGGTCCATTCTTTTTTTTTTTTTTTTTTTTTTTTTTTTTTTTTTTTTTTTTTTTTTTTTTTTTTTTTTTTTTTTTTTTTTTTTTTTTTTTTTTTTTAATGTCTTTATTTTATTGCTTTGTATGTGGTGCTGAGGATCAAACCCAGGGCCTCACGCATGTGAGGCAAGCGCTCTACCGCTGAGCTACAATCCCAGCCCCCTTTGGTCCATTCTGAGTTAGGCTTATATGTGGTGTAAAGGGACCAACTTCATGTTGTGCATATGGATATCCAGTTTTTCCAGTACCATTTAATGAAACCACTGTCCTGTCCCCACTGAATAATCTTTCCATCCTCATTGGATCATACATGGGCCAGTTTATTTCTGGGTTCTCTGTTCTATTCCATTGGTCTTTTTAAAATATTTTTTTAGTTGTAGATGAACGCAATATTTTTATTTTACTTATTTATTTATATGTGGTGCTGAGGATCGAACCCAGTGACTCACACATGCGAGGCAAGTGCTCTACCACTGAGCTACAGCCTCAGCTCCATATTCCATTGGTCTTTAATGTCTATACCACATTGTTTTGATTACTCTGACTTTGTAGTAAGTTTTGAAATCAGGAAGCACCTTTGTTTTGTTTTTTTTTTTAATTTTTTTTTTTAGTTGTTGATGGACCTTTATTTATTTATTTAAATGTGGTGCTGAGAATCGAACCCAGTGCCTCATGCATGCTAGGCAAGCGCTCTACCACCAAGCCACAACCCCAGCCCCAGCACCTTTGTTCTTTTCAAGACCGTCTTGGCTATTCTTGATCCTGTGAGATTCCATGTGAATTTAGCATGGATTTTTCTATATCTACAAAAAATCCCACTGAGATTTTTAAAGAGATTAGTCAACATGAAGAGTGCTTTGGGTAGTACTAACATCTTAACATTGTTGTCTTCTAATATATGAACATGGGATATTTTTCCATTTATTTGTCATCTTAATTTCTTTTAGTAATATTTTGTAGTTTTAACTTAACCTCCTTTGTTAACTCCTAAGGATATTATTCTTTTTGATGCTAATTAAATTGTTTTTGTAATTTCCTTTTCTGATTATTCATTGTATATAGAAAAACAACTGACCTTTCGTGTTATTTTTATTTATTTATTTGAGATGGAGTCTTGCTCTGTTTCTTAGGCTGACCTCAAACTCCTGGCTCAAGTGATCCAACCTCCTAAGTTTCCCAAAGTACCTGAGATCACAGGTGTACACCACCACATTCAGGAATATTAATTTTTTAATCTTGCTATTTTGCTTAACTTGACTATTAGTCCTCACAGGATTTTGTGGAATCTTTAGGATCCTCCACATATAGGTTCAGCTCTTCTGTGAATGGAGATGATTTCATTTTTTGGTTCTTATGCCTTTCATTTCCTGTGTAGTCACTCCTACGGGAACTCCCAATGCCATATTGACTATAATGGTGAAAGCAGGCTTCTTTGTCTTGTTCCTGATTTTTTTTAAAAAAGCTTCCAATCTTTCACCCATGAACATGATGCTAGAAATGATTTTTTATGCTCTTTATTATAATTATGTGGAGGTAGGGGTTTTTTATTTCTAATTAAGTGTTTTTATCAGGAAAAGGTATTGATTTTTTTCAAATGCTCTTTCTGCATGGTTGAGATGATCATATTTTCTTCCTTCATTCTGTTAATGTGGTGCATTATGTTCATTTTTCATCTGTTAAACCAGCCTTGCTTTCCAGGAGCAAATTCTATGTGGCTATGGAGTACAATTCATTCAATATGCTGCTGAATTCAGTTTTCTAGGTTTTTTTTTTTTTTTTTGAGAATTTTTACATCATTGTTCATAAGGAATATTGGTCTGTAAATTTTTTTCTTGTAATGTCTATATCTGGGGTTGGTGTCAGGGTAATGCTGATTTCATAGAATGAGTTGGGAAGTGTGCCTTCTTTAATATTTTGAAGGTGTTTAAGAAGGATTAATGTTAATTCTTCTTTAAATGTGTGGTTGAATTCACCAGTGAAGCCATTCCAAAGCTTAGGGATTTCATTTGTCCGAAGGTTTTTCTTTACCAATTCCATCTTCTTACAAGTAATGGTTCTATTCATATTTTCTGTTTCTTCAAGATTCAGTCTTGGTGGGGACTTAGACTGAATTGTGTCCCCTCCAATTCATATGTCCAAGTCCTAATGCCCAATGTGACTCCTGTCTCAGCCTCCCAAGCAGTGGGGTTCCAGGCGTGTGCCTGGAACTGAGGGACAGTTTTATCGGATATTGGACAATTGATTGGCAGAGTTTCTTTTTTTTCTTTCAGCACTTTGTATATATCAAACTAGAGCACCCAGCTCTAGTTTGAATTTATTCCAGTTTAACTTTGTGCTCCTATATTGTTCTGTCAGTATCCCTTTCAGTTACTGTTGTCAGAAATTGTAACTTTAGGGCTAGGGCTGTAGCTCAGCGGTAAAGCGCTTGCCTAGCATGCGTGAGGCACTGGGTTCGATCCTCAGCACCACATATAAATAATAAATGAATAGGGCTGGGATTGTAGCTCAGCGGTAGAGCACTTGTCTCGCATGCGTGAGTCCCTGGGTTCGATCCTCAGCACCACATACAAAGCAATAAAATAAAGACATTGTGTCCATCAACAACTAAAAAATATTTTAAAATAATAATAATAATAATAAATGAATAAAATAAAGATCCATCAACAACTAAAAAAATATTAAAAAAAAAAAGAAATTGTAACTTTAAGCATTGCATGTCCAAAACATATAGACTAATAACTGTTTTTTAAAATTCATTAGTCTTTTAAATCACATAGAAAATAAAAAGTCACAGGTGAGGCTGGGTTTGATCCTTAGCACCACACACAATTAATAAATAAAAATAAAGTTAAAATAATTAAAAAGAAAAGAAAAAGTAATGCCACAAAGCAGTTACAATAACAGAAGATTTTTAACTCTTCACGTGGCTTTGAGTTATTGCTACTGTCTTTTAATTTCAACCTGAAGAATTCCCTCTAGCATTTTTCATAGGGCAGATCTAATGGTAATGAACTCTCTCAGTTCTTGTTTTTCTGGGAGTGTCTTAATTTATGCCTCTTTTTTGAGGGACAGTTTTATCGAATATTGGACAGTTGATTGGCAGAGTTTCTTTATTTTTCTTTCAGCACTTTGTATATATCAACTCACAGCCTTTTTCCCTCCGAAGTTTTTTTTAACATTTTTTTTTTAGTTATTGATGGATCTTTATTCATTTTATTTATTTATATGTGGTGCTGAGACTCGAACCCAGTGCCTCACACATGCCAGGCAAGCGCTCTACCACTGAGCCACAGCCCCAGTCCCCCTCCACAGTTTTTGATGAGAAATCTGTTGATGATATGATTGGAAATCCCTTGTATATAACAACTCACTCTTGTTGATTTCAGGTTTCTATTGTGTTTGGTTTAGTGTGGTTTGATTACAGTGTGTTTCAGTGAGGGTCTTTCTTGAGTTTGCACTACTTGGAGTTCACTGAGTTTCTTGAACATTTATATTCATGTCTGTCATCAAATCTGAGACATTTTCAGCCATCATTTCTTTGTGTAATCTTTTTCTATTTTTTAGTTTAAAAATAGCAAAAATCTCTTTCCCTGTCTCATTTCTTTTTCTGGAACTCCAATAATGCAAATATTGGTCTACTTGATCAATGTGACAGATGCCTTAGACTCTGTTTATTTTACTTTTGTCTTTTTTCTTTCTGTTCTTCCAATTCAATAATTTCAATTGTCTTATCTTCCAGTTTTCCAATTCTTTCTTCTACCTGTTCAAATCTGCTTTTGAATCCCTCTAGTGAATTTTTTATTTCTTTTTCTTACTTTTCAGTCCCAAGATTTCTTTTTTGGCTCCTTATGTTTTCTATATCAATATTTACATTTTGAGCCAGGCACGGTGGCGCAAGCCTGTAATCCCAGCACTTAGGGAGGCTGAGACTGGAGAACCATGAGTTCAAAGCCAGCCTCTACAAACCCTGTCTCTACATAAAACACAAAATAGGACTGGGGATGTGGCTCAGTGATCAAGTGTCCCAGTACCAAAAAAAAAAAAAATTACATTTTGTTCATACATCATTTTCTTGACTTTGTTTATATCTTCTTTATATCTTCCTTTAGCTCTTTGAGTATTTTCAGACGGTTTTAAAGTTTTTGTTTAGTAAGTCTTCTATGTGTTTCTTCCTTAGTGTTGATTTCTGTTGTTTTCCTTTGAAGGGGCCAAACTTTCCTGTTTCTTTGTATGACTGTGATTTTATATTGAAAACTAGATTTAAAAAAATTTTTTTAGTTGTTGATGGACCTTTATTTATTTTATTTATTTATATGTGGTGCTGAGAATCAAACCCAGTGCCTCATGCATGCTAGGCAAGCACTCTACCACCAAGCCACAACCCCAGCCCATGAAAACTAGATTTTTGTAAGTTGTAATGTGGTAACTCTGGAAATCAGATTCTTCTCTTTCCCTGTGTTTATATATATGTATATATATGTATATATATACATATATATTGGTACTGAGGATTGAACTCAGGGGCACTCGACCACTGAGGCACATCCCCAGTCCTATTTTGTGTTTTATTTAGAGACAGGGTCTCACTGAGTTGCTTAGCACCTCGCCATTGCTGAGGCTGGCTTTGAACTCGCGATTCTCCTGTCTCAGCCTCCCAAAGTGTTGGAATTACAAGCATGTACCACTGGGCCTGGGTGTATTTTCATGATTGTAGGATGTGTCTGTACCGGGGAGCAGCCTGAGATGTTAACCTAAGTTCAGTCAGGCTTTTTCTGAGCCTTTGTTTTTTCATGAGCATGAAATGTAACTTTCTAAATTCCCCTGTACATACAGTTGCTTTTGAAAGTCCTAACCCTTCACTGTTTGACCTCTCCCTACCCCTTGCCAAAAGAAAGAGGAGGGCTGGGATTGTGGCTCAGTGGTAGACAGCTTGCCTCACAAGCGTGAGGCACTAGGTTCGAGCCTCAGCACCATATAAAAATAAATCAATAAAGATATTGTGTCCTACAACTAAAAAAATATTTTAAAAAAGAAAAGAAAAAGAGGAAAGTTAACTGGGGGCAGGAGAACAGCTTCTGTCTCGTTAAGTCCCCTGGAAAGTGTTCTAGCCAGTTAGAATCCAACTGCCATGGCCACCTTGGTGCATCTCTATAATCAAAATCAACAGCCAGTCTGTGGTTGTGGCTCAGTGGTAGAACACTAGCTTGTGGGATGCACTGGGTTAGATCCTCAGCACCACATGAAAATAAATAAAATAAAGGTATTGGGTCCATCTACAATTTTAAAAAAAAATTTTTAAAAAGCAACAGCCATGGTTCAAATGCAAAATCCTAGACCCTGGCTCCCAAAAGCCTGGTTGGTAAGTGGGAAAAGGATCCCCAGGTCTGTGCTTTCAAGAGCCTACACACAGGGCTGGGATTGTAACTCAGTGGTACAGTGCTTGCCTAGTATGTGTGAGGCACTGGGTTTGATCCTCAGCACCACATAAAAATAAACAAGTAAAATAAAGATATTGTGGCCAATATGACTAAAAAATATTTTTAAAAAAGAGCCTACACACCTACACACACACACACATACACACAAATTGACGATCCTGAAGAAGCTAGTCCCAACAGCCATGTCTGAGAACCACCACCTGGAATCAACCAAGGTGTTGTGGATTGAACACGGTTTGTCTCCCCTAAAACTTTTGTTGAAATTTGATCCACGAAGTAAGGGTGGTGGGAAGATGTGATGGCATCTTTGAGAGGAATAAATGCCTTTTGGGAGTGGGTTCGTTCTCTCTCTTTTTTTTTTCATTTTTTATTC
Organism: Geosciurus inauris; assembly: GCA_004024805.1. Classification (NCBI taxonomy): domain Eukaryota; kingdom Metazoa; phylum Chordata; class Mammalia; order Rodentia; family Sciuridae; genus Geosciurus; species Geosciurus inauris. The sequence goes on along the minus strand of PVHX01003860.1, from coordinate 117,528 downwards.
TACTTAGTTATAGATGACAGCAGAATGCATTTCAATTCATTTACACAAATAGAGCACAACATTTCAGTTGTCTGGTTGTAGATGATGTAGAGTCGCACCTCTTGTGCAGTCATACATGTACCTAGAGTAATGATGTCCGTCTCATTCCACCATCTTTCCTGCCCCAGGGTTCATTCTCTTGCAAGTTGTTTTTATAAAGCAAGAGAGAACACTTACGTTTGGTCCCTTCTGCATGCCTACTTGCTCTTCCATCCTGAGGCTCAACAGATATGGCCACCTGATCTTGGACTTCATGGGCTCCAAAAATGTGGACCAAAATAAAATTCTACTCTATAAATTAAAAAAAAAAAAAAAAAAGCAACCGCCAGTGATGAGAATACACCCCCTAGATTTGGAGAACAAGGTTTGTACCTGCTCTTGCTCCTCCTGCAAGATGCTCCAGGAACTCAGACATAGCCACACGTGGCAGGGCTGAGGGGGCTGGGAAGTGAGTGACCACCCCCATGCTCAGGCATGCAATGGACGGGCACTGACCATGTTGACCATCCACACTGCTACAGCTTGGGTGTCAGTCTCCTCCCAAACTCAGATTACAGTTTAATTGCCCTTTGTCACAGTAATAAGATGTGGTATCTTTAGGAGGCGGTTAGGCCGTGAGGGCACAGTGAATGAATCGATGTCACATCATAGAAGTTTGTTTGTGTAGGAATATGGTTCCTTGTAAAAGGGGAGGTTTGCTCTCCGTTTATATTCTTTTCATCCTCTCTTTACCCTTTCTGCCATGGGGTGACACAGCAAGAAGACCCTTCTCAGATGCTGGCCTCTCAACCCTGGACTCTCTGTCCTCTAGAATTGTGAGACAATACATTTCTGCACATTATAATGCAGCAGGGACAGATCAGGCAGGACACCAAAGACCACAGGAAGCAGTTTTATTTGACTGCAGTCGGTTCAGAGGGTAAAGCTTCTGTTGTAATCAGTTAACCCCCCTGAACTCTGAGTTCAGGCAGTTTCAGAACTTTATACCAGTGTGTAGGGGGAGGGTCTCAGAAGTTCAGTCTGCAGAAGTTCACATGGATGCAGCTTTTTCTTTCACTGTTCTGGGCAAGTTAACCCTTCAAGGACAGCACCTGAGAAGGAGAGAGCTTTTTCTCCCCTTTTTTTCCTCCCCTGCCAGCTGTTACCATGAAGCCCAGTTAGTAACCTTTTCTCTTATCTTTGAAATGTAAACATCTCTGTGAAGCTCCTGCTCAAGGCCAGAGGCTTTTTTAAAAAAAGAATCTGTCTTTCTTATCACACTTTGCATTTGCAAACTCACTTCCTGCTTTAAAAAACTTTTACAAACTATTATATATATTGCTACTTATACTAGATAAGCAATAAATGTTTGTGAAAAGCTAGTAAAGGGGTGTTCAGCACCTGGAGTGCTGATCTCTTCCAGGTGGGTAGCCAAGTAAGACAGAGCAACAGGAAATAGGAAGTTTAATTACATTGAACTCTTTTGTAGAGACTCTTTTGTTGATAGTCCTAAGATCAATTATGGTGAAGATTTCTGGGGAAGCTTAATTAAGATTTTCTGTGAAGGAGAGGATGTCATTACAGTAAATTACTTAGTCCATGGTATTCTATCATAGCAGCGCAAAACCAACTAAGACACAAGTCTTCCTCTGGAATCTGCAAGGCTTCCAACTGATTCTAGAGATCCAGAATGGCCACACTAGCTGATTCCTCCAGAGTGCCGTCTAGGCAGGGGGACAGGTTCCTGGCATTTCCCACTCTATCATCTTCCATGATGTCACTGCTATGTGAAGAAATTACAACTCAGTGATAAAAAGACAAGCAGCTCAAAATCTGGACAAAGGATCTATGTGTTTCTCCAAGGAAAACATATGAGCTTTAATAAGCATCTGAAAAGATAAACACTATCAGCCATTAGGAAAGCTCAAATCAAAACCACAATAAGATACCACTTCATACCTATGAGGATGATGTGCTGTTCACAAAATACATCCCAAAAGAGAGCAGCCCCTAGAAGCCGTGTGTGCTACCCTACCTGGCAAAAGGTGTGATTAAGTAAAGGTCCTCGAGAGAGGAGCTTTTATCCTGAACCACCTGGATGTGCCCTAGAGGTAGTCATGCATATTCTTATAAAAAAGAATCAGGGGCTGGGATTGTGGCTCAGTGGTAGAGCGCTTGCCTCGCATGCGTGAGGCCCTGGGTTCGATCCTCAGCACCACATACAAAGCAATAAAATAAAGACATTGTGTCCATCTACAACTAAAAAAATACTTTAAAAAAAAAAAAAGAATCAGGGGTTGGGGTTGTAGCTCAGTGGAAGAGCACTTGCCTAGCATGTGTGAGGCACTGGGTTTAATCCTTAGCCCCGCATAAAAATAAATACATAAAATAATTTAAAACAGAGATTTTTCCAAATCTAAAATTTTATGGTTCTAAGTTCCTATAAAGCTGGAATTAAAAAAAAAAAAAAGGAGTCTGAAGTTTTGAGAGACACAATTAGGAGAAGCTCATATGAAGATGCAGAGACTGGGGGGGTGCAGCCCCAAGCCAAGGAGTGCCAGCCACTGTCAGAAGAGGCAGAGAATGGAAGTCCCACCAGGGCCTCTGGAGGGAGGATGGCCCAGCTGACACCTTGATTTTGACATCCATCCTCCAGCACTGTGAGAGTATGAATCTGCTGTTTTGAGACACCCAATTTGTAATAATTTTTACAGCAACCATAAGGTATTAACATAGACGTCAATAATCAAAACGATAGTAGCAAATCAGAACCCTCATAAACATACAGCGTGTGGAAACTTGGAAGGGAGCTGCAGCTTTGCCAAACAGGCCACCAGTACCCAGAAGATCAGACCTGGAGTTACCATAGAGCAGGTCGTGGTACTATAGAGTTGGTAAACAGCACTTCTTAATCTTACCAAAATCAAATGTATGTGTCTTTTCACTTTAGGCTATTTTTTAAACTTTTTTTTTTAGTTGTAGATAGTCACAATGCCTTTATTTTATTTATTTATATGTGGTGCTGAGAATCAAACTCAGTGCCTCACACATGCTAGGCAAGTGCTCTACCACTGAGCCACAACGCCAGCCCCTAGGTTATTTTTATGTCTATTTAATAAATGTTCCCTAAATTCCTGAAGATAATCCCTTGTCTCCTTTTCTACACACTTCATACTTTTCTTTAGTTTTTGAGTATGGTATGAATCAGGGATCAAGTTTCTTATTTTTCCCCTGAGGAATACCCGGTTGTTACAGAATCACTTGAAACTGTTCTTCCCTGACGGCTCCACAACGCCTTCTTTGTTGTAATTCAGGCATCTGCATGTGCATTGGTCTGCTCTGGAGTTTTTCCTGTTGTTCCTTTAGATAATTTTGGAATTCATACACTGATACCATCTACCTTCATTATTGTACTTTATAAGGAGCCTTGGTATCCTGCCTTGTTCCTCTTCCTGCAGAAGTTTTTGAGTATTCTTGGTCTTTCATATTTCCACATAAATTTAGAATCAGCTTTTAGGTTACACAGACAGGTACACACTCACACAGTCCTCTGGCATGTTTTCTGATATTGCGTTGACTCTATGGATCAACTCAGGAAAGATTTATATATATATGTATTTGGGGGTGGGTACTGGGGATTGAACCCAGGGGCATTTAACCACTGAGCTACATATCCAGTCCTTTTATTTTTTACTTTGGGACAGCATCTTACTAAGTTGCTTAGGGCCTCTCTAAGTTGTTGAGGCTGGCTTTGAATTTGTGATTCTCCAGCCTCAGCCTCCCAAGTTGCTGGGATTGCAGGCGTGCGCCACTATCCCTGGCTAGATTGATTTTATAATGTTAAGCCAAATTATATTCCTCTGTCACACCAACTTGACTGTGGAGTATCTTTTCCATTGTTCACTGGATCTGACTTGATGTGTTCTGTGTTTTTATTTCTGTCCCCCAGCAGTACTGGCATGTAGTTTGCCTTTCTCATAACGACTGTCAGATGTAGCACAAAGGCTACATTCAATGTCCAACTAAGATAAACCTATGTTTCCTCCTTTTTTTTTTCTGGACAGTTTATGTAAGATTGGTGTTTCTTATTTCTCTTCAATGCCTGGTAGCTGGTAGAGTCATCTGGGCCTAAAGCTTTACTCGTGGAAAGGTGCTGAATTACAGATTCTTTTTTTTCTTTTCTTTTCTCTCTTTCTCTCTCTCTCTCTCTTGTTGGTTATGGGACCATTTATATTTTTTACCTCTTCTCATGTCAATTTGGTGAAGTATTATATCTTTATAGAAGTATGTCCATATCACCAACATTTTTTATTTATATGTATAAGGCTCATGATATCCACTTACTTTCATTGTGACATTCTAGGGATCTCTAGCGGTACTGTCTTCTCACTCTTGACATTGTCATTGGTGCTTTTTTCTTTCTTTTTGCAGTGCTGGGGATGGAATCCAGGGCCTGTGCGTGCGAGGCAGGCACTCCACTAACAGCTGCATCCCCAGCCTGTGCGTTTTGCTTTCTCTTTCATCCGTCTCACCGGGGCTGAGACTTTCAGCTTTGTTGATTCTATTAGATGTTTGTTTTCTATTTCACTATTTTTTTCTCATTATGATTTTCTATACTATACTTTCTTTGCTGTTCTTTTTCTAGCTTTCTGAAATATTTGCTTAGTTCATGGATTTCCCGCCTTTCTTCTTGGCTAAATGCATTTGAGCCGGGCACGGTGGCGCAAGCCTGTAATCCCAGCACTTAGGGAGGCTGAGGCAGGAGAATCGCGAATTCAAAGCCAGCCTCAGCAATGGCGAGGCACTAAGCAACTCAGTGAGACCCTGTCTCTACATAAAACACAAAATAGGGCTGGGGATGTGGCTCAGTGGTCGAGTACTGCTGAGTTTAATCCCCAGTACCAAAAAAAAAAAAAAAGGCATTTGTGTAAAACTGAAATAATGTCTTCTTTGACAATCTGGTAGAACTCACCTATAAAATTGTTAGGGCTTCCTTTGATTTCTTTAATATGATTTCTTTAATAGTTACAGAGCTATTTTCCATCCTCTTGGATTGTTATGATATCATAGTTTTCTAGTAACCACTTGGTTTTGTATAAGCTTTCAAATTTATTGATACAAAGATGCCTATAGCATTCTCATTTTTTAAAATCTCTGAACATCTGTAGTCACTGTTTATATTTTCTAATGCTCACTTATACTTTCTCTGCTTTGTTCTTGGTCAGCAAGACTCGAATGTGTCTTACATTTATGTCCTGGCCCATCTTGAATTAAATTCTGTCTATGGTTCGAGGAAGGGACCCATCGTCCTTCTCTGGCCTGTCTCAGCACCTCTTTCCTATTGCGCTTCCTGTTCCGCACGTTCATTGAAAATCAGTCGACTGTGAAGGAGGCAAGTCTCCTCCCCTGACCTGCAAGTATATCTTCACGCCACCGCGGCATTGTCTCAACTACTGGAGCTTCGTATTAATTCTCGGAATCAGAAAGTATGACTCTTCTGTTTGTTGTTGGTTTTTTTTTTTTTGGTTGGTTGTTTTTCTTTTTTCAAGGTTCCCCAGGGACTCAGGTCCCTAGGATTTCCGTATGAATTTTAGGATCATCTTGTCAATTTTCACAAAGAAGTCAACTGAGATTTTCCTTTTCTTGGGGGGTGGGTACTGGAGATTGGACCCAGGGGGACTTTACCACTGAGTTACATCCCCATTCGTTTTGGGTGTTTTTTGAGACAAGTTTTCTCTAAGTTGCTGAGGGTCTTGCAAATTGCCCAGGCTGGCCTTGAACTGGAGATTCTCCTGCCTCAGCTTCCCATCAACTGCGATTTTGATAAGAATTGCATTGAATCTTAGATCAATTTAGGGAGTATTGTCATCTTATCGATACAAGTCTTCCAATCTATGAACCTGGAACATCATTTATTTGAGTCATCTTTAATTTCTTTCAACAATTTTATGTAATTTAAATTATGGGTTTGCACTTCTTTTGTTAAATTTATTCTATGTATATTATTATTATTATTATTACTTTTGTTTTGTTTTGTTTTGTTTTGTTTGGTACTGGGGATTGAACTCAGGGGTACTCGACCACTGAGACACATCCCCAGCCCTATTTTGTGTTTTATGTAGAGACAGGGCTCACTGAGTTGCTTAGTGCCTCACTGTTGCTAAGGCTGGGTTTGAACTCATGATCCTCCTGTCTCAGCCCCCCAAAGTGCTGGAATTACAGGCGTGAGCCACTGTGCCCAGCTATTTTTGATGATATTGTAAATAGAATTTTTCCTAATTTCTCTTTTCAATTTTCCCACTGTTATTCTATAGAAATATAATTGATTTTTGTATGTTATATATTTTTGTATATTGTCTATTAATTTTGGTATATTGAACAAGTTCAACAAATTTGCTGAGCTTTATCATTAATTCTATTAGTTTTTCATAAATTCCTTACTATTTTCTGTATACAAGATCATGAGATTGGCAAATGGAAATAGTTTTCCTTTTTCCCTCTTCAATCGAGATGCCTTTTATTTTGTATTCTTGCCTAATTGCACTAGCAAAAATCTCAAGTACAATGCTGAATAAAAATGCCCAGAGCAGATATCCTTGTCTTACTCATAACTTTAGGGAGAAAGCATTCAACTTTTCACCATTAACTGGTGATGGGACTGTTAACTGGGGCTGGGATTGTAGCTCAGTGGTAGAGTGCTTGCCTTGCATGTGTGGGGCGCTGGATTCGATCCTCAGTACCACATAAAAATAAAATAAAGATATTTGTGTCCAGGGGCTGGGGCTGTAGCTCAGTGGTAGAGCGCTTGCCTAGCATGCGTGAGGCACTGGGTTCGATCCTCAGCACCACATACAAATAATAAATGAATAAAATAAAGATCCTTCAACAACTAAAAAAATATTTAAAAAAAAAGATATTTGTGTCCATCTACAACTAAAAAAAATTTAAAAAGTGTGTTAATTGTGGGGTTTTCTGTGTATGCCTTTTACCATGCTGACCAAGTTCATTTCTTTTCCTAGTTTTTGTTGTTGTTGTTTTTAACATGAAAGGGTGCTGAATTTGGTTAAGTGCTCTTTCTGTGCCTATTAATATGATGATGTGGTTTTGTCTTGTGTTCTATTGATATATTAATTCACTTTCAGATACTAATCCATCCTTGCAACTCCTGGCATAAATACCATTTGGTGATAGTACATGTTTTTTTGTATATTGCTGAATTCTTCATACTAGTATTTTGTTGAGAATCTTAACATTTATATTTATAATTGTTACTTGTTTTCAGTTTTCTTCCTTTACTTTCTTTTCGTAATACATGCCTCCTAGAATGAGTTGAGAAGTGTAGCCTCTTACACAAATACTGCCATTATGTATGATTATAATGCACCAATAAAAATATGGAAAAGAATGAAATGCAGCCTCGTCTTCTAAATTTTGGAAGAGTTTGCTTTAATCCTTCTTTAAATGTTTGGTTGAACTTGTTGGTGAAGCCATCTTGTATTTTTGGTTTTGTTTTTATTTTGTACTGGGGATTGAGCCCAAAATTACTTAACCACTGAGATACATACCCAACCCTTTTTATTTTTATCTTAGGACTGAGTCTTGTTCAGTTGCTGAGGCTGACCTTGAACTTGCAATCTTCCTGCCTCAGCCTCTAGAAGCTCTGGAATTACAGGTGTGCACCACTATGCCAGGTTCCATCTGGTCTTCTTGGTGAGGAAGAGTATGATTGGAAGAGAAGGGCAAGAGGAGGAGACAAAGACGCTGTTCAGATCCTGCCCCAAGGTGCGGGAAGCCAGTGATGCCATCTCACACATGCCATGGGTGTGTGCACACACACATGCACATATAGTAAGCCTTTTTCTATTTCAACCCTGAAATTGGAATTTTTAAAATAACAAGCCAGGCGCGGTGACTCAAGCCTGTATTCCCAGCACTTAGGGAGGCTGAGACAGGAGGATTGCAAGTTCAAAGCCAGCCTCAGCAATGGCGAGGTACTAAGCAACTCAGTGAGACCCTGTCTCTACATAAAACACAAAATAGGGCTGGGGATGTGGCTCAGTGGTTGAGTGCTCCTGAGTTCAGTCCCCAGTACCAAAAAAAAAAAAAAATGTTCATTTTTTAAAATAACATGCTTACAAAAATAGGACCTCTTCCAAGTAGATTTCTGTTCTTAGGGTAGATTTAGGATGCTTGGGAGTTTTGTTGTTCCTCTTAGCATGTCTTATTTTTGTCTGTTTGTCTTGGGTATAGATTGGAGGGGTTGCTTTATCAGAATCTCTTTTGGGCTTTGTTGGCTACAAAAGCCAGTTCCTGTTTATTAATGTTCAAACACATCAATTATTCATTCTTCACTTGGGCACATTACACACTCCGAGTCATCCATTCTCTTGCCCTCTTTGTGAAAGGAGGCTTTGAGTCTGGCCACCCCGTGGGGAAGGCGTGTAGGTGGGACTCAGGGCTGACTCAGAGGGCTGGCCCTGGACAGCTCATGTCTGAGGTCACACCTCTGGAGAGGCAGGACCAGAGCCTGGTGAACAGAGTCCTGTTCTAACAACGCCCTAGCTCCATGCTGCCTGCCGAGCCCCGCTCCTGGGCTTTCCATGTGAGGTTTTATCACAGTGGAAGGCTGGGCCTTTGAGGGCTTTCCTCTTTCAGCTGTGCCCTTGCCCATGACCCGAGGTCATGTCGGCAGCAAACATGGAGCAGATGACAGCTGATGGGGGAGCAAGATGAACAGTCAGGATTAGCACATGCGGAAGCTGAAGTTCAGGCTGGGCAGGAAGGGGCTTAGGTGAGGCCACTGAGCCAGTCAGTTGCAAAGACAAGTGGCAGCTTTGTCTCCTGACCCCCTTTCCCATTAGCTTCCTGTGTGGAATGCAGTGGGACAGGGTCTGCCTGCAGTTGGCCCCCCAGTGCACTGACTTCAAGCTTCCATCTAATCCCTTACCAGCAAGTGAAGGATTGCCTGCCTTTCTTTAAAAAACACAAAAATGGCCTGCATAGTTTAGCTACGCTTTCTTGTTGCCATCACCTGAGGTTGGCAACCGTGGTCGGGTTCGTTAGCTCCTTTCAGCCGAATGTAGAAGGCTGAATAAAAGCCTGCAAAGATCCTGGGTCCTAGCCAGGTGCGGTGGTGCAAGCCTGTAATCCCAGCATTTAGGAGGCTGAGACAGGAGAATCGCAAGTTCAAAGCCAGCCTCAGCAATGGCAAGGCACTAAGCAACTCAGTGAGACCCTGTCTCTACATAAAACACAAAATAGGGCTGGATCTGGCTCCGTGGTCAAGTACCCCTGAGTTCAATCTCCAGTACCAAAAACAACAACAACAACAAAAAAAAAAACACAAAGATCCTGGGTCCTGATGCCTGAAACCTGTGAATGTTGCATGGTGAAGAAGTTGCAGATGTGACTACTTTAAAGATCCTAAGGGGGAGGGGTGGGCCTAACTGCCATCACAGGTGTCCTTGTCAGAGAAAGGCAGAGGGAGAGTAGACAGACATAAAGAGGAGATGGGGGCTGTGGCTGTGGCTCAGTGGTAGAGTGCTTGCCTAGCATGGGTGAGGCACTGGGTTCGATCCTAGCACCACATATAAATAACAAATGAATAAAATAAAGATCCATCAACAAATAAAAAATATTAAAAAAAAAAAAGAGGAGATGGAAAGGTGACCAGGGATGAAAGTGGGGCGTCCAGCAGCCTCTGGAAGCTAAGAGGCAAGGATTCCATTTTCTCTAAAGCCCCCAGAAAGTGTGGCCTGCGGACACTTTGATTTCAGACTTCTGGCCTCTAGGACTCAGAATTCCTTCTCATCGTTTTAGGTCATACAGTCTGTGATCATTTATTACAGTGCACAAAGGGAATGTAGATGCCAAGACCTCTCTTAGGTCCCCGGCGAGTGCCGCTGGGAGGTGCAGGGCTGGGGCGGGGGACGCCCGCGCGCACCGACCTGCGCGCCCAGGCCTGCGCTTCGCTGCACGCTGGGGAGCCGGCAGCCGGGTCTGTGCCCGCAGACAGCGGCTCAGGTGGCCACAGTGCGGAACACCTGGATGATGACCCGCCCCCAGCCAGAGGGAGCCTTCCAGGCCGCCCCAGCGCTGCAGCCCGAGGCAGGTGTTGAGGCTCGGCGGAGAGATGCCCGCGCCCCGCCAGCCTCTGCCCAGGCAAGCCTGGGCTCAGCCTGTCCTGGCTCAGCTGCGGTCCAACCTCGGGAGCACCGCGAGGCTCGGCCCAGCTCCGACCCGATCACTCACCCACCCACCCACTCGCTCTCCTTTCCTCGCTGACACCATTCGAGACCCCAGACCTTCCAGTCGGCGCCCATGGCCGCAGCCTGGAGGAGCACGATGCGGTCGGAGACGCAGCTTGCGGGCAGCCCGAAGCCTCCCCACTCGGCACCCTGGGGCCCCGCCCCCGCTCCGCAGGTGGAATCCAGGCCTGCAGCTGGCCTGGTAGCCACACCTAGCAGCTGCTGCGCCTGGCAAGCCTCCACCTTAGAGAACCAGTTTTCTTATCTGTAAAATGGGGACTCATTCTTCCCGGAGAGGCCAGGCAGACGAGAAGCCAGTCAGGTCCCAGAGTCTTGTCAGACACCACAGGCAAGTGACAGCACAGAGCTGCACGCCTGGTGGGGTGGGCGCCGGGGAGCCTGGGCTGGGCGGGTCTAAGGGACTCCAAGGACCACTGGCCTCAGCTCAGCAGAAAAGGGACAGGAAGGGAAAGCAAAGGTGGGTGGCGGAGAACACGGGCTGAGGGTCCCTCTTGTTAAAAGACAAAGGCAGTGGTTCGTGACTGGGGAAGGGTCTGGAGGGAGTGAGAGGTGCCAAGGACCGTGGAGCTGAGGACCCAGGGACGATTTGAGGAGGCCTGTGAAAGGGACTGCGCCGGTCTAGGGCACCTCCTTTGGGACAGCAGGGGAAGGAAGAGGACACCGTGGCCCTTCCAGGTCATAGGGCATTGGACAGGGTACCCTGCCAGCTCCCTGGGTGGATTGCTGCTGCTTCTCTCTCAGTGTCCTCGGGGGAAGATGTGACCCACCTTAGCATTTGTGCCATCTGCACCAACCCAAGGACTTCCAGCCCAGAGGGAGAGGAGATGAGTCAAGACCAGAGGGCAACCCCTTGCCTCTATCTGGGCTTACCTGGGGTGGGAATGGGAGGGAGTGGGATGCCAGTGTTACATGGAATTTGATTTGTCAGTTTGAAACTAGATGGGATTTTTTGTTTTGGGGTTTTTTTGTTTTGTTTTTGTTTTTTGTACTGGATATTGAACCCAGGGTTGCTTAACCACTGAACTATATCCATAGCCCTTTTTATTTCTTATTTTGAGACAGGGTCTTGCTAAGCTGCTTAAGGCCTCAGTTAAATTGCTGAGGCTGGTCTCAAACTTGATCTTCCTGCCTCAGCCTCTGGAAATTGCTGGGATTATGGGCATGGCCACTAAACCTTGCTAGACAGGACTTTTAATAACTGTAAATGTTCAAAAAGTTAGGTATTAACCTAAAGAATATTCAACAGAATACTGTTGAACACAAAGAATCTAGCAAAAACAATGAAGCTGGAGGCATCACTCTGATTTTAAAATATGCTACAAAGCTATAGTACTCAAACGGCATGCATAAAAACAGACACATACACTCTTGGAATAGGATAGAGAGCCCAGAAATAAACTTACATATTTGTGGTCAGTTGGTTTTTGACACAGATGCCAAGAGCACACAATGGAGAAGCGATAGTCTCTTCAATAAATTGTGTTGGGAAAACTGGATATCCACATGCGGGAAAAAATCTAACCTGTCTGGGGTTGCAGCTCAGTGGTAGAGCACTTGCCTAGCATGTGTGAGGCACTGGGTTCAATTCTCAGAACCACATGAAAACAAATAAATAAAATAAAAGTATTGTGTCCATCTACAACTAAAAATATATTTTAAAAACCCAACTTATCTCACCCTTTATACAAATGGATCCAAAACATAAACATAAGACCTGAAAATATAAAATTATTAGAAGAAAACAGGAGGAAAGTTCTGTGACATCAGTCTGGGCAGTGATTTCTTGGATAAGACCCCAAAAACACACACCAGGAAAGCAAAAATAGGCAAAGAGATGGCATCAAACTAAAAAACTTCAGCACAGCAAAGGAAACAATTAATGGAGTGAAAAGACAACCCATAGATTAGAAGAAAATGTCTGTGAATCACAAATTAGATAAGTGGCTAATACTCTAAATATAAGTGTAACTCAAACTACTCACCAACAAGAAAACAAATAATCTGGTTTTAAAATGGGCAAAAGACCTGACTGGATGTTTTCAATAGAAGATACAAAAATGGCCACATATACGGAAATGCTCAGCATCACTCACTAATCATCAGCAAGGTGCAAATTAAGGCCGAAGTGAGATATCACCTCATACTGTTAGAATGACTATTATAAAAAGATGAAAGGTCTCCAGGAGTGGTGGCACATGCCTGTAATTCCAGTGGCTCCCAAGGCTGAGGCAGGATGATCACAAATTCAAAGCCAGCCTTAGCATTTATCAAAGCCCTAAAGGAACTCACTCAGCCAGACCCTGTCTCCAAATAAAATATAAAAAGGGCTGGGGATGTGGCTCCATGGTTAAGTACCCCTACGTTCAATCCCTGGTACCAAAATAAATTTAAAAAAATAAAATAAAACAAAGATGAAAGGGAAGATGTGTTGGTGAGGATGTGGAGAGAGAGAAATCCTTGCACACTACTGGTGAGAAATGTAAATTAGTGCAACCACTTTAGAAAACCGTATGGAGATTCTGCAAAAAACCCGAACATAGAATTAGCATTTGGGAACTAGAGATGTAGCTCAGAGGTGGAGCATGCTTAGCATCCACAAAGCCCTGGGTTCAATCCCTAGCACCAGAACAAAAAAGAATTACCATATAATTGAGCAATCTCATTTCTGGCCATATATTCAAAGGAATTTATGTCATTAAGTCAAAGAAATGTCTACACTCCCTTCTTTTTTTTTTTGGTACTGGGGATTGAACTCAGGGGTGCTCGACCACTGAGCCACATCCCCAGCCCTAATTTTTGTGTTTTATGTAGAGACAGGGTCTCACTGAATTGCTTAGCGCGTCACCGTTGCTGAGGCTGGCTTTGAACTTGTGATTCTCTTGTCTCAGCCTCCCTAAGTGCTGGGATTACAGGCTTGCGCCACCACGCCCAGCTCTACAGTCCCTTTTTATTGCACATTATTCACAATAGCAAGATATGGAATCAACCTAATTACACACAGATAGAAGATAAAGAAAAAATGTGTTGCATACACACAATGTAATACTATTCAGCCTTTGATAAGAAAGAATTTCTGTCATTTTCAATAATATGGACAAACCCAGAGGACATTATGCGAAGTGATAAGCCATGGTCTCACTTACCTGGGGAATCTAAAAACTGGAACTTGTTTAGGTAGAGAGAGGAACGCTGGCTACCAGAGGCTGGGTGGAGGGTGGGTAGTGAAGGAGGAGATGCTGGTCAAGGCAGAGAAACAGCTTACAGGGAGATGGCTTTGCTTTGGAGTGATGGAAATGCTTTTTTTAAAAAAATTTTTTAGTTGTCGATTGACCTTTATTTATTCATTTATATATATGCGGTGCTGAGGCTCGAACCCAGTGCCTCCCACATGCAAGGCAAGCGCTCTACCACTGAGCCACAACCCCAGCCTGATGGAAATGCTTTTGAGCTGGATGTAGTGTAAGGTAGAAACAGCCCTCCCCGCTGTGGCGCCCATTTCGGCCTCCCTTCTCTAAAGCCTCGGGCAGTTTCGTGCCCGAGCTTGTGCCTGTGTTAAACCCTAACCACCTGAGTTAACCTTCAATTCCGAGAAGTGACCTCAGAGGCATCACAACCAGACCACCAATCCCTACCTGACACACCAGCCTGAAATAACCAATCCATAGTACATGACGCATTTACCGCAGGCCCTATAAAATCCCATGCTCCACACCTGCTCTCCCCTTTTTTTCTCCCCAGATGTCCACTTGCACCGATGCCCGTGAATAAAGATCTTCTGATTGCATGAGGTGTACTGTGTCTGGTCCGGTCATAACCTTTACATGTAGTACCAGACATAACATTGTACTAAATGCCATGGAGTTGTTTGCTTTAAAATGATCATTTTGCCAGGTGCCATGGCACACACCTGCAATCCCAGCCACTTGGAAGACTGAGACAGAAGGATCATAAGTTTGAGGCTAGCTTCAGCAACTTAGCAAGACCCTGTCTCAAAGGGATGTAGCTCAGTGGAAAAGTGCCCCTGGGTTCAATCCCCAGCATACACACACAGACACACCAAAAAAGAGGAAAGAAAGAAAAAGATTTTTTGTGTTTTGTGAATTTCTTTTTTTTCTTTTATTAGAAAGAAATGTTGCCCAGGGTGGCCTTGAACTCTTGGACTCAAGTGACCCTCCCTCCTCAGCCCTCAAAGTAGCTTGGACTATAGTTGTGTGCCTCTGTTGCCTGATATGTAAATTTCATGTCAATAAATGTTTTTTAATTAAGCACATGCAAAATATCTACAATATCTGCAGGAATGGGGATGTACCGCCGCTCACGTGTCTCTCCCTCTGGTGCCTCTTGTCATCTCACCCTCGACACTGCTACGGTTTTCATCTCTTTGGATTTCTTCAGTGGTTTTACCCCTGGTGATTGCCTCCTGCAACAATATGTGGTTTGGCTTTCATGTTGTTTTCTTTTCTTCCTTTTTGTGGTGCTGGGGATGGGAACAGGGCCCCGTGCCTGCTGGACAAGTGTTCGACCCTGAGCCACATGCCAGCCCCCATGTTGTTTCTGAACTTCGTGCATGGTGCAGGTCTTGCTGTGTGGATTCCATGAGTCTCCTGTTTTCCACCATGGAGGTCCGTGCGCCTTATGTGAGGCTCTACTAAAGATGTTTCTCTGCCGCTTTCCCTGTGGGAATATGCCATCTTCTCTATTCACACAGAAAATGGACGTGCAGGTGCTGTCTAGCTTATCTCCATAGGAGCTGCAGGGATGAGAATGCTCTTATATGTGTTCCCTCTGCACGTGTTCAGATTTCCTTTAGGGTAAATATTTTGGGTGAACTGTGGGGTTTAAGGGGATGCATAGCTTCAACTTTACTTGCTAATGTCAGATTATTTCCCAGGATGTCAGTTTTATTGGTTTTTGCCAAAGCACCAGTGTTCGCCTTTGTTGATCCTTTCTATGGTGTTGGTGCTGGGTTTCATTATTTTCTGCCCTTAGCTTTATTATCGACCTCCACTAGTCCCAGCAGTCAAGTTCTTGTTGCATTAGTACTTCCTTGGCAGCACTAGGTATTGTCAGATTTTTTTCATTTTTGTCCATTTGGTGGTGTTACATGGTAACTCATGGTGGTCCTGATTTGTGCTGTAGTCTGAGTGTTCCCCTTCCAAATTCTTATGTTGAAACCTAAACCCCAGTGGGATGGTCTTGGGAGGTGGGGCCCTGGGAGGTGATGAATTCATGAAGGTGGAGCCCTCAGGAATGGGATTAGCGCCCTTGCAAAAGGGACTGCAGAGAGCTTCCTCAACTCCCTCCTTTCCCCACGTGAGGACACAGCAAGAAGGTCATCTAGGGAAAGGGTCCTCACCAAACACCAAGTCTGCCCATGCTCAGATCTTGGACTTCCCATGCTCGAGGGCTGTGAGCAATACATGCCTGCTGTTCACAAACCACTCAGTCCAGTCATGTATTACAGCAGCCCGGCGGGACCAAGACAACTTGCATTTGCAATAACAGATGGCTTTAAGTATTTGTTCTTCTACTTATCAACCACTGTCAAGTGCCAGTCCTTATCTTTTGCCCATCATGGACAGTCTTTATACAGTATAGATTTGAAGCCTTGTGATTTATAACTCCTCCCAGTCTGAGGCTTGTATTTTCACACTTCTAATGATGTTTTTGAAAAACAAATTGCTGGGCTGTGGTTGTGGCTCAGTGGTAGAGCGCTTGCCTAGCATGCATGAGGCACTTGGTTTGATTCTCAGCACCACATATAAATAAATAAAATAAAGGTCCATCAACAATTAAAAAAATTTTTAAAAAACCAAATTTCTGAAGGGGGAGGGGAGCATTTTAAACTCTGTGTATCCCTTTGCACCTTATTGTGTACTACATGCATCTATTATCAGAAGAAAAAATGAAATTTAAATTGAAACAAGAGCTTCATCTCTATTACTCTGTCCTGGTTAATTTTTTGTGTGTGTTTTTTTTTTTTACAGTTCTTTTGTATTAAAGTTATATCATTTATGAATTCTCTCAGGTGTGTTCTGTGAGTGAGAGAAGCACCTTCTCTATCCACAGTCGCACCCCAGTGCTTCAAACTCTGCTTGGCATGAAGTAGTTGTTCAGTGAACATTGTGGAAGGAAAGAAGGAACAAAAGAAGGAATTAGGAGGAAAGGAGAATGGCAGCCATGAGAAAGCCTCCCTGTGTCCGCCCAAACTGGGACAACACAGGGAGGGGATCAGCTCCTGGGGTCCATGATCCTCCTGCCTCAGCTTCCTGGGCAGTGTATGTTGTCACTTCTGGATGCCAAGATCCTCTTTCCAGTGTTTTGAGTACCTACCCAGAAGTGATTTGCTGGATCATATAGCAAGTCTATTTTTAATAGAATTGAAAATTATTTCTGTCCTGGGGATTGAACCCAGGGGTGCTTAACCACTGAGCCCCAGCCCCAGCCCTTTTTTAGTTTTTGAGACAGATTTCTTTAAGTTGCTCAGGCTGGCCTCAAACTTGCAATCCTCCTGCCTCTGTCTCCAGTGTCCCTGGGGTTACTGGCATGTGCCACCATACCTGGTTTCTATTTATTTTATTTTTTATTTATTTGTTTTTTTAATATTTTATTTTTTTAGTTGTTGAAGGATCTTTATTTTATTCATTTATTATTTGTATGTGGCGCTGAGGATCGAACCCAGGGCCTCACGCATGCTAGGCAAGCGCTCTGCCACTGAGCCACAACCCCAGCCCCCTATTTTTTATTTTTTGAGGAGCCACCATATTGTTTCCTCCTGTCTGTGTTCCCACTAACCGCACGCTAAGCTTCCAGCCCCTCCATGCTTTTGCCAGGGCTTGCTGTTTAGGCATTTTTCATAGCTGCCATCCTAATGGCCATGAGGTAGCACTTCTCCTCTTTGAGAATCACTTCCTCATCTGCCCTACAGGGGTAGGGTAGGACTCAATTATGTCCAGCTGATGCCATGAAAGCCAGTACAGATGGTACCTGGCTCATGATGGTTTGACTTTACAATGGTGAAAAGGCAATGCACATTCAGTAGAAACTACACTTCAAATTTTGAATTTTGATCTTTTTCCAGGCCGGCCGCATGTAGTGTAATACTCTTTCTTGTGATGCTGGGCAGTTGCAGTGAGCCACGCCTGCAGTCAGTCAAGGGGAAACCACCAGTGCCGTAGAGTACATTACGTGAGACAGTCAACACTTTGTTCTAAAAGAACGCTTTGCATTAGCTAGTTTTGCTCAACTGCAGACTAATGTGAGTGTTCTGAACATGTTTAAGGTAGGCTAGCCTAAGTTTTGATGTTCAGAAGGTTAGGTATATTGAATGCATGTTTTGCACTGAGGATCAAACATGACAGGCAGGTCCTATTTATTTATTTATTTATTTATTTATTTATTTATTTTTTGGTACTGGGGATTGAACTCAGGGGCACTCAACCACTGAGCCACATCCCCAGCCCTATTTTGTGTTTTATGTAGAGACAGGGTCTCACTGAGTTGCTTAGTGCCTTGCCATTGCTGAGGCTGGCTTTGAACTCGCAATTCTCCTGTCTCAGCCTCCCAAGTTGTTGGGATTGTAGGCATGCACCACTACACTTGGCTTATTATTTAGTTATTTTATCTTTTCACAGTGCTGGGAATTGAACTCAGGGCCTCCAGCATGCTAGACAAGCACTTTATCACTGAGCTACACCCACAGCCCTAATGCCTGCTTATTGAATGCATTTTTGACTTGAGAAGGGTTTGGTGGAAGGAACTTAGCCCCCTGTAAGTCAAGGAGCATCTGTAAGGTCTGTGCACATACACAGCTTGATACATTTAGTTACATCCTTTCAGTTTAAGGTGCTCCAGGCACAAAGGATTCTAACATGAAGGCAGGACACAAGGAATATGGAAAGGGAATGGAAGAAGGCAATCCAAGGGCACTTCCAGATTTGACCCTTCTCCTCCTTCTACATCATAGGTGCACACAATTCAGGACCACATAAGTTCCTTTGGGCAGAACAATGCTTTCCTCCTCCTCCCTCTTCCTCCTTCCTTTTCTGCATGGCACACACAGCATACCTCGCCTCCCATTGCCAGCTCTCTGTGGTGCCATGATGGCATTTGATGTAGGTGCTTCTTCAGACCTAACCGCTATGAAAACCAGAAGCATCTTGAATTGAGTACTGTCATCTTCATTTCCTAACTTGGCCATTTACTGACTCAGTAATGTATGGCTTTGGTGAGAAAAGCCCCTGAGTGGAAACTTCATTCCCTAGTTACTTCTCTAGCTAATGTGGAAGGCTCTGAATTGTCCGTATGCTTTCTTCCAGCTCCTACCCGAGGGTGACACTCTTTGGGGGTGTTTTCCTCACTCATCAGGGTCAAGTGCAGAGTGGGCGCCATGCTCTGTCCAAACCTGCCTGGCTCCTGCCTCCCTCACTCTTCACCAAACCCACCCTGTTCCTTCACCTCTGTACCCCTGTGCAGCCAGATTGCTTCTTCATTGCCCTAGCCACCCCCTCACCTAGCTGTCTACTCACACAGACTCAGCATAAACATGCTTTCCTCTGGAAGCTTCCCTTGGTGTAGGTGGGCTGCATGTCCATGCCCGGTCCCCCACAACAGGTGTGCTCAACTCCACTTACCATACCCTACATTTCTGTTGAATTGCTGTATGGAGCACACATTTAACTGGAAGGAATTCCACTATCTCTGCTTGGTCAAGGAGGGAGAAAGGAAGTAACAGTTTAAACAGGGTCACTGTGCACCCATTCAGCACTCCTCTGTGAGCAAGCAGTGGGATATCTGACTGCATCTTCATCCTCAGTTTTTATTTTTGTATTGGGAGCATCTGGCCTCTCTGGGAGCACTTCTGGTGTTTAAAGATACGTGTTTCACAGAGCAGGAAATGTACCAGAGCAAAATGTTGGGATGCTGAGGAACAAAAGAAAAAGAAAGAAGGAAGAGAAGAAAAGGCAAACAAGACATATCTACCTATTATCAAAGTAGGAACTGGGGTTCAAGTCCCAATTCTGCTGCTAAGCAACCAGGTGCTTTGGCCAAATCACTAACTTGTCTATAACTTTAGTTCACATGGTGTGTCCGCCCATCTTATAAGGTTCCCTGAGGCTTCAATGAGCAATAAATGTAATGTGCCCACAAAATACCAGTCCAGTAACAGTTCATGTTACCCTGGCCCACACAGCCCTCCCTCTGGGAAACCTGCACCAGTGCATTCCATCGGGCGAGGCCGGGAAGAGGTGACAGGGTGAGGAAGATTTCCAGGCGACGTAGCATCTGCGAGGTTCCAGCTGAAGGTGTCCTCTGAACCTGGACCCTGGCTGGCACCCAGGGCTGCTTCAAGCCCTCCAACAGCTGCACACTGGCTATAAAAACCTGGTTATAAACCCTCCACGGACGTTTAGGAACCGGCCCTTTCCCCCATCCCCTACGTGCCATCCTTGTCATTACACTCTTCCCCCTGGATGACATCTAGCTGGGTCCGAGTCCGTGTCCCTCTTGACGGACAGTTCTTCGAGGAAAGATGGCCAGCTCAGTCCCTGGTGTCCCAGAGCCGGAGGCAAGAAAGTTCGTTGGTTGAATGCTTAATGCCTGGATCACAGTTAAAGGTGCCGGAGCCCGCCTTCCCCACCCCGCGGCCCCGGCACTACAATTGCCGCTGTGGCTCCATCCGGTGCAGCGGGGCCCTGGGGATGCGACTGCAACTTTCGCACACAGTAGGCGCTCCCTCTGTAATCCAGTCCACCCAGATCCGTAATCTGTAAATGCCACCCCAGCAGCTGTACTTAGGCCGCCGCCCAGCGCCGTTTCCCGGCTCTGTCTGGGATGCCGGAGCTCCGGCACTGTGGGAACCCGCCGCCCCCGAGCGCCGGAGGACACCCGCTAGCCGTTCCCAGCCTTCGGCCCCGCCCCCTGCAGCCCGACAGCACCGAGTCGCCCCTAGCAACAGCAACGGGGCGGCGGCCTCGGGCCTCGCTGATTGGCGAACTCCGGCGGCACCGATGTCGTCACTTCCGGCATCCAGAGGCAGCGGAGGAAGCCGAGGGGCGGCCATCTTGGGTCCGTGAGGCTCGGCGGTGCCGGGGAGCGGCGGCGGCGGTGGCTGCCGGCAGGGCGGAGGGAAGTGGAAAGCGAGCGGGAGACGAGAAAGCAGCCGGGCGCAGGCGCCTCTCCCGCGGTCCCCTCCATGGTCGGCGCCCGCAGCTCGCGGCGGCCTGTCTTGAGCTCCACCTTCTCTACATCCTCCTGCTGCTGCTCCTGTCCCGGGGCTGCCGGCGGCGCTGTGTGGAGGCCCCGGTGCTGAGCTCCGCGGCGCGACGGGCGGGAGCGGCGGAAGAGGCGAGCGGGCCGAGGCCCGCGGGACGCCCTGAGGCGCAGGGACGCCGACCGGCCGTCCGCCGCGCCCCGCCCCGCCGGGGTCCTGGCCGCGGCCGCCGGGGCCAGGGGAGAATGAGCCCCGGGGCCCGCGGGGGCACGGCCCGGGCCAGGCCGGGGATCTAGACCGAGGCCGCGGGGCGGGCGACTCGCGGCCCCTGCTCGCCGGCCGCCCAGGGCTGGGTGGTTTTGTTTTCGCCCTCGCGTGGTGCCGAGTCGAAGCGCAGTAAGATGTCCACTAGGACCCCCTTGCCAACCGTGAATGAACGAGACACTGAAAACGTGAGTGGCCCGCGCTGCCGGTGCGGGCGCGGCGGGCGGGGCGCGGGTGTCCTGCGCTCTGGAGCAGCGTCGCCAACCCGCGCGTTGTCCCGGTGTGTGTGGGATCGCCGCGGCGGGCGGTGCGCGTTGGAATCCAGGTTAAAAGCGTATGTCCTCCGTGCAGGTTAATGGGATTCCATCTGGTCGATGGATTGTGGACTGGCCTTTCTGCCTCGTTCTTTAAAATGGTCTGGACCTACGTTTAATGACAGTCGCTGGAACCAGGCGCCCACGGAGGGACCTTTGTGGCCCCTTAGTTGCTCCACAACTCTGCTCGGAAGAGTTGTCCCCGGAGAGAGGACTCCTGGCCAGTCCGGCGGGGAGGAGTTGGCTAAGCGTTTTGAAAGGCAGATGTGTAGTAAAGCTCTGCGCTTGCTGCCCAGCTGAAGCACAGCCCTCTCGGGGCTTCGTTTTCCTCCATCCTAGAAAGTTTGGCTTAGAAGCGCTCTCTGGTCCCTTCCAGCGCTCACATCCCGTGCGTCTATAAAAGGACTCTTTGATTTTGTTGATGTGGACCTTCAAAAACTGCCAGGAACAGCATTGTTAAGGAGTGACAGCTTGTAGAAATTGAAATGTTTGGCTCTGTCCCAGTGTTTTCTGAATTCTATCATTGGGTTCAGAAGTGTTGATTATCTTTAGTAAAACATCTAGCAAATAACTAGTAAAGAAACGTCACTGGCTTTTTCATTGTAAGTGCTGTGAGGTAGTTGCTGGCAAGAAAATGCCATCTCTTAGGAAAAGCTTCCTTGCTCTGGGTGATTTCATGCTTTCAGTAGTGTTCTGAGATATTGTGGCGGAGTGGCATCAAATGCCTTCATTTTAATTTTCCAAAATACCACTTGGTTGATATACCACTTGGGTAACTTAATCTGTTTATATAAACTGTAGTCTAAAGCATCCCTTCAGTACATTAATGTATAGTATTTAATGCTCTTTAACCTGGCAAGTAGTACAGTGGTCTGTGTTCCTACTCCGGATGGATTAGAAAATTACATAAAAAGTGATAGACTAGATCAGTCTGTGGCCTTTTTCTTTCCTTTGTCTTTTTTTGATGAGGTTCCTGTGGTGTAGTTCAGGCTGGTGGCACACTCCTGGGCTCAAGGGATCTGGCACACCTGGCTTCATGTGGCTTTTATTTATGGTCTTTTTGAAGAAACCCATTTCTGACCTGAGCGTTTTCCCTGTTCTTTGACTACCCTGATGAATGGAACAAACAAAAAGGTGTTTTGGTTGGCTTTGAGTTTTGATCTTCACTCAGAGTCAAAACCTTACATTGAACCAGAGCAGGAGCTCCGTGCTTGCCAAACTGAAGCCAGCATCAATCAAAGCAGATTTCTGATATTTTCAGTTAGGTCTACTTTCAGTATACATTTCAGTGAGGGACGTTAGGAGAAGATATGTGCTGTTTTCAGTCAGGAATTCATGGTTGGCTGGTACTTGTATTATTGACAGACTTGGTTCATTCTTCACCTGTTCTTTGGTTATTTTGTTCAATTATTTTGTAATTTTTGTGTAAGTTGTTAGAATTACTACTTGTGTTCTCTAAAAACAACCTAGGGTATGGTGTGTGCCTTTCTTTAATATCATGTAATATTAAAATTGAAGTGTTGTTACTGTTAAAATCAATAGCACATCATTGCATTCATTCACCTTGCCCTATTTTCTTTCTTTTCTTTTCTTCTTCTTTTTTTTTTTTTGGTATTAGGGATTGAGCCCAGGGTGCTTAACCCTGCGACATCCCTAGCACCTTCTTCCCCCTTTAAAAAAAAACTATTTTATTTTATTTAGAGACCCGGTCTTGCTCGGTTGCTTGGGACCTAAGTTGCTGAAGCTGGCTTTGAACTTGTTATCTTCCTGCCTCAGCCTCCTGAGCCGCTGGGATTATAGGCATGTGCCACTTCTTTTTTTTTTTTGGTACTGAGAATTCAACCCAGGGGTGCTCTACCACTAACACATCCCCTGCTCATTTTATGTTGAGACAGGGTCTCACTGAGTTGCTGAAGCTGGTCTTGAACTTGCAACCCTCCTGCCTCAGCCTCATGAGTCTCTGGGATTACAGGCGGGTGCCTCCAAGTCTGGTGGCCTGTTCCATTTTTAACTCTTGTGTTGGCATATTCTGGAAGTAGCTGTAGTGCATGTGTCAGTGTTACACCTCAGGTTCACATTTGGCATAGCTTATAGTATTTAACTATCATTACTGGACAACTAGTCTTACACTTCCTGCCGGTTGAGTGGTGAGTGTATAAGAATGAATGGGAGCTCTCAGTCTGTTAAGAACTTCTTTTGTTAAAGTCAGGTTTATCGAGATACGATGTCTACACTTTCAAGTGCCCAGTCTGATGAGTTGGACAAATGTATAGTCATGTAATCACCACCACAGACAAGATATAGAACCTTTCAATCACCCAAAAAGATCCTTTATGGCCCTTTACAGTCAATTCCCTCTCTTCTCAGCCCCTGACAACCACTGATCTGTTTTCTATCTTTCTAGGTTTACCTTTTCTGCAATGTTTGTAAATGGAGTTATGTAGTGTATAATCTTTTGTGTCTGAGTTCTTTCATTTAGCATAATACTTTTTTTGCTTTTGCTGTGCCAGAAATTGAACCTAGGAGTGCTCTGAACCACATCCCCAGCCTTTTTTTTTTTTTTTTTAATTTTGAGACAGGGTTTCACCCAGTTTCCCAGGCTGACCTTGAACTTGCCATCTTCCTGTTCAGCCTTTCTTGAATTGCTGAAATTGCAGGTGTGGGCCATCTAACTCAACTGGTTCGTTCCTTTTTATTGCTAAGCAGCATTTGATTATTTGGATTAACCACAATGTTTTTTATCTATTCCTCAGTCGATGGACGTTGTAGCTGTTATGATTATTACAGCTTTTTTATTTTGTAGAAGAACATTCTCTTTTGCTTATCCTGGAAATCTCATTTAAATTTTAAGTGGTTGGGTATTGTGACTCAGTGGTAGAGAACTTGCCTAGCATGCGTGAGGCACTGGGTTTGATTCTCAGCACCACGTATAAATAAATGAATAAAATAAAGGTCCAGGGGCTGGGATTATGGCGCAGTGGTAGCGTGCTCGTCTAGCACGCATAAGGCACTGGGTTCGATCCTCAGCACCACATAAAAATAAAATAAAGATATTCTGTCACCTACAACTAAAAAATAAACATTAAAAAAAATAATAATAATAAAAAAAAATAAAGGTCCATTAACAACTAAAATATATATATAAATTTTAAAAAATAAATTTTAAGTGGTTGTATACACTTATGATGATAATGTTGCTTATAAGATCAATAATAAATGAGGGGCTGGAGCTGTAGCTCAGTGGTAGAGCAGTTGCCTAGCATGTGTGAGGCACTGGGTTCGATCCTCAGCACCACATATAAATAATAAATGAATAAAACAAAGACCCATCAATAACTAAAAAAAATTTTTTAAAAAAGAATAATAAATAGGGCTGAGAGTGTGGTTCAGTGATAGAGTGCTTGCCACATAAGAGTCCCTAGGTTCATTCCCCAGTATGGTTACAAAAATAATTTAATTAATAGGTAATTTGCAGCAAGAACATTATTTTCATGTTTGTATACAGTTGTTTTTGTTTGACTTTTAAATGTTGATACCCACTTTTAGTGGGAGGATATATGAAAATTCACTGTCATCACATTTTATAGCTCAAAGAACTAGACAAATAATGTAACCCAGTGAGGATGCTGAAACAGGAGCTGCTTGAGACTATGGGCTGTTTAAAAGGAAATCCTTCACTTGACCCTAGATCTCTTGACTCAGTCTCTTGATTTTTTTGCTGTACTAGGCTGTTTCTCAAGAGCTTATATGCAAATTTTTTGAAAAGAGGATGTAGCTGTACCAATTTCCCAGAATATAAAGTAAAACTTTTTTTTTTAAATAAAGTATTGCTTTGGAAAATTTTAAACATATAAGTAGAGACAATGGTATTTAATAATGATCTTCAACTGGTGAGTTTTGCCCTCCAGTGGACACATTTGGCATGTCTAGAGACATTTTTTTTTTGGTACTGGAGATTGAACTCAGGGGCACTCGACCACTGAGCCACATCCCAGCCCTATTTTGTGTTTTATGTAGAGACAGGGTCTCACTGAGTTGCTTAGCGCCTCACCGTTGCTGAGGCTGGGTTTGAATTCGCAATTCTCCTGTCTCAGCCTCCCAGAGTGCTGGGATTACAGGCTTGCACCACTGTGCCCGGCTGTCTAGAGACATTTTTGGTTGTCATAGCTGAAGGGGAGGCTGCTGCTCATTAAGGATTCTGCTGAACATTTTAGAATTCATGGGAAGCACCCCACCTCACCCCACTAAGAATTATCTGGCCCATAATGTCACTAATGTGCCAAGGTTGAGAAACCCTTGTATTGGTATGTAGTGAGCTCCATGTATTCAGCAGTTCAGTGGCCAGTCTTATTTATTTCCTCTTCCAAGAATCAAATTTAGTACATCATGTCATTTCATCTCTCAAGCTTTTAGAAGAAATAGAACCTCTTAAAAAATATAATAAGTACCTTTATCATATATATAAAGTCAGTGTGAAAGTTTCCTCAGTTGCCTGATGTTTGAACTGTTCAAATTGGAATCCACCTTGAACCCATTTATTACAGTTGGAAATAGGATGCTTTTAAAAGGCAGCAAGGAAGTTTGTGTTTTAGTTTATGTCCTACATTTGGCTTGTATAGAGAGCCATGGATGTATTCGTTTCTGTACTGGCAAAATTAGGAACACATTTTTCACTTAAGTTTCAAAGCATATAACACTTTGTATACCTGGGTTATTTGCTAAAGGACCAGAGGCACCAGAGCTTTTCTGGTTATTTCTTTTTTTTTTTAATTTTTTTTTTTTTTTTTTTTTTTTAGTTATAGATGGACACCATACCTTTACTTATTTATTTTTATGTGGTGCTGAGGATTGAACCCAGTGCCTCACGCGTACTAGGCAAGTGCTCTACCACTGAGCCACAACCTTAGCCCTCTTTTTTTCAAATATTTTTTTAGTTGTCAATAGACATATATTTTATTTATTTATATGTGGTGCTGAGAATAGAACCCAGTGCCTCAAACATGCTAGGCAAATGCTTAACCACTGAGCCACAACCTCAGTCCCTGGTTATTTCTTTAACAGCTCTGGATATGTGTGCATCATGTACTTATTATTAGTTAATGCAAAGAGTCATCAAAATTTCTTCTGTGAAATAGACAAACTGATGAAGTTATTGTATAGCCAACTGTTACTTGGGTGTGACTGAACTAACCTGTTGAGCAAATTAGAGCACCCACTGACACTGGACTAGGTGCTACATAGGATATCTTATTTACCTGGGAACCAGATCATTCCTGCCCTTTAGGTCTTGCTAGTCTCTGCAGAACAAACCACCTAGAGCTCTATGAAACTAGTTTGTAAACTCTCAAACTTGAGCAAACATTTGAATCACTTAGAAGGTTGTTAAAGTGCTTATGTCTGGGCCTCACCCTCAGACCTTGGACCCTACAGTTGGCACTCTAGACTGCATTTCTAACAAATTCCCAGGTGATGTTGATGATGCAGGTCCAGGGTCTACATTCAAGAATCACTGCTGGGCTGGGGATATAGCTCAGTGGTAGAGTGCCTGTCTTGCATGCCTGAAGTCCTGGGTTTGATCTGTTGTCCCCCCTAAAGGAGAAATAAAAAGAATCACTGCCTTAGCATTCAGTGAAACTTGCTAACTTGATCGTGTGTGTGCACCCGTGCAGTACTGGGGATTAAACCCAGGGTACTCTACCACATTCCCATCCCTTTTTATTTTATTTTTTTATTTTGAGACAGGATTCAGGAAATTGCTTAGGACCTTGCTGAGTTGCTGAAGCTGGCTTCAAACTTGTAATCCTCCTTCCCTGGCTATACCGTAACTTTTTGTATGTGTGTGGTGCTGGGGATTGAACTCAGGTCCTTGTGCATGCAAGGCAAGCACCCTGCCAACTGAGTCATATCCCCAGCCCTATAATATAACTCTAGAAGAGAGATTTCCAGTAAATTTAGAAGAGTTTTCAGATTCCATGGGTTTTAAAAAAAAATTATTTAAGAAAACACAGTGTGGTTGTAGAAAATAACTATTGATCACTTATTATGTACACAGCAACAGTACTAAGTGTATAATATCTCATTTAAAATATGTAATAATGGTTTCATTTAATATGCTTTTTAATTTCTAAGCACACTATTTATTGAATCAAGCTGTTTGGGCCTTTAAAAAGAAAGTTGACCTTAGAAGAATTCATATTTTATTTTATTTTATTTTTTTATTTTTTTGGTACTGGGGATTGAGTTCAGGGGCACTCAATCACTGAGCCACATCCCCAGCCCTATTTTGTGTTTTATGCAGAGACAGGGTCTCACTGAGTTGCTTAGCACCTCGCCATTGCTGAGGCTGGCTTTGAACTCGCGATTCTCCTGTCTCAGCCTCCCTAAGTGCTGGGATTACAGGCTTGAGCCACCGCGCCCGGCTAAGAATTCATATTTTATATTGGATCAGAGAATTCAGGGAAGATTTTGTGGATTTTAGTTTGAGGGTTATTTTCATTTTTATGTAAATCAGGTAGATAATGAAATTTATAGTAAATAAACTGTTGGTCCTCTGGATTATTTATGTAGCTCATGATGTACATTGTAGTTATTTACACAGTACTTACATAGCACATGATTTACATTTTAACTACTTAACAGAGATGCACACAGTGTCCTCTATAAACGACTAGTGCCTCTTAGCTTTATTTCAAAGAGGATTATTCACAATTTTAACATTCTAAGATACAGCCAAATTTTATCTCTGGGTTTTGTCCCCAGGCAGGATAAGAGTCAAGGGATACAAACATGACTTTTCTCGCATCCGTTTTACAATTTCAAATTAAACTCAAAGGAGAAAATAAATTTCCTAGCTAAAAAACTTTAATGTCTTGTCTTTTTCAAGAGATTAAAAAATATGCATGGACTTCATCTACTGAAGTCCCATGTGGACCCTCCTGTAAAGTAATGGGGAGAGTGGATGTTAGCATGGGAGGATATTTCCGATGAAAAAAGAAAGGACTTCTCTTGGAATCTGCTAGAGTTTGGATGTTGAGTATCCCCCAAAGACCCATGTGTTAAAGGCTTGGTCCCCAGGGTGGCACTATTGGGAGATCCTTACTTAGGTCACCAGAGCATACCCTCTACAGTGATTATGGAGCTCTGCCCCCTTCCTCATTCTCTCTGCTTCCTGGTGTATGAGGTGATTAGTTTGCTCTGTTGTTGCCATCCCACATCACCACCAGAGACCCAAAGCAATGGGTCTGCCCATTCTTGGACTGGAACCTCCAGGACTGTGAGCTAAATAAACCTTTCTCTTATAAGTTAATTACTTCAGGTATTTCATTAGAGCAACAGTTAACTAACAGAATCCAATTCTTTCTTCAACCTAGGGTTCTTTAGCACTACCCTCTAGCCACCTAAACTGCTAACTCGTGGTTAGTCTTATATAGACTAGTTAAGGCATTGTTTCTGTGGGTTATGTGGGATCTTGGTGATCAAAGTTGAAGCTCAAAGCAGGAGATGCTTTGTTTGTATTTCTCGTTAATAGCTAGGCAGTTGCTTGAGTGGAGTCTAAATATTGTGGGGTTTGTGTTATGGACATTGGACATGAAAATCTATATTGAAGAACTTATGAAGTTTGTGTAAGCTGAACCCATAAGTTTTAATCCTAGTATTGTATATAACCATTCTTTATGCAGTCAATATCTTTATGACTGCATCAACTGCATAGCAGATTCTAGAACGAGAATCCTGGAAATGAATAGACCTAGAACCGCTCTTCATTTGCTTTCTGCTCTTAGACTTACCCAGAAGGATAATTTTAAACTGGGCAAGCTTCTTTTGTTGTGGAAGACATTTAAGGCTATTTTTGATAACATTTTTTTCACATTTTGTCTCCACCTCTTTCCTTGTTTGCCTTTACCTATCCTAAGCCTGCCAGCAGTACCTGCAGGCATTTATTAGCTTTACTAGTTGAGTAGATTTAGGAGTTTTTCTTCTGTTAAATCATCAGAAGACATTGAAGATATTCAATGAAAAAGAAACTTACACATATCATGGTAATGTATTCCAATTTCTTTTTCCATTTTTATTAACTTAGTTCAGGTTCTTAACATTTATTTCTGGCACTCGCATAGTTTTGCCTGTTGCTGTGGAACAAACCACCCCACAACTTGGTAGTGTAAAACGACAATCATTTTTTTATGCTCACAGATTGTGTGGAAGGAATTCAGACCAAGATGGCTTACCTCTGCTCCGCTATGTTTGAGACCTCAGTTGCAGGGACCTAGAAAGGCTAGGGGGATTTAACAAATTCTAGACTTTTCTTGGCTCACTTATCTGGCACCTTGGCAGGTATGGTTAGAAGACTGGCTCAGCTGGGGCTCTTCCCAGCGCCAGCTGCACAGGAGGCCTCTGTGGCCATACTTCTCTTGTACTATTGGATACTTCTTTGTGGGTTCAGTGTCCAGCAAACAAGGCAGAAGCTGCTTGCCTTTTCTTCGTCGTCGTCTGTTTTTTTTAGTGCAGGAGATTTAAAACAGGGATGCTTTACCATTGAGCTCCCCAGCCCTGTTTATTTTGAGACAGTCTCACAGAGTTGCTCAAGGCCTCCCTAAGTTGCAGCGTCTGGCTGGCGTAGAATTTGTGATTCTCCTGTCTTAGCCTCCTGAGTTGCTGGGATTATAGGCGTACAGTGGTGCTCAGGTGTTGCCCGGCTATGCTGCTGCCTTTAAAACTAGCTTTAAGTCATTAAAAATCATCATTTAAGGGGCTGGGATTGTGGCGCAGTGGTAGCGTGCTCGCCTAGCACGCGTGAGGCACTGGGTTCGATCCTCAGCACCACATAAAAACAAAGATATTCTGTCCACCTAAAACTAAAAGATAAATAAATAAATATTTTTTTAAAAAAAAATCATCATTTAAAATAGGTTTTCTGCCATTCTGTCTTGGCTGGCACTCCTACTCAGGTTCAAGGGGAAGGCGCATGGACTTTGGTGTCAGGTTTTTAGACCATCACAATAGTGATAGTGACTGTTTGGGTTTATATCTGACCTGTTATTTTGTTGTGTAGCCTCAAGCAAGTTATTAGCTTCCTTGTGCCCCAGTTACTCCATCTATGAAACAATTGGCAATAGTAGCCCTAGAATGAGGCCTTCTGTGATTTGGCCTCCTTTACCTTGTTGTCCACATCTCCTACCTCTTTCCTCTTTACTGCATGGAGAGCCCCAGGTACCTCCTTGCTGTTCTTTTTTTTTTTTTTTTTTTGGTACTAGAGATTGAACTCAGGGGCACTCGACCACTGAGCCACATCCCCAGCCCTATTTTGTGTTTTATGTAGAGACAGGGTCTCACTGAGTTGCTTAGCACCTCGCCTTTGCTGAGTCTGGCTTTGAACTTGCGATTCTCCTGTCTCAGCCTCCCAAAGTGCTGGGATTACACACGTGCGCCACCACACTCGGCTTCCTTGCTGTTCTTTGAACACACCAGGGTCACACCAGCCTCTATGTCTGCTGATTGCCTGGAATACCTTTCTTCAGATGTTCACATGGGCAATACTCTTAGCTCCTCAGTTGCCATCTTAGTAAGGCTTACTCTGAGTACCTGTTGCCCTCCCAGTTTCCCAACACTTATCTAAGTTTTCTTTTCTCCATTGCATTATTACCTTCTCACATATCACATGATTTATATATTTCTTTTTTTTTTTTTTTTTTTGGTACTGGGGATTGAACTCAGGGGCACTGGACCACTGAGCCACATCCCCAGCCCTATTTTGTATTTTATGTAGAGACAGGGTCTCACTGAGTTGCTTAGCGCCTCGCCATTGCTGAGGCTGGCTTTGAACTCGCGATTCTCCTGTCTCAGCCTCCCTAAGTGCTGGGATTACAGGCTTGA
>PVHX01003860.1:71247-86478 GCA_004024805.1 Geosciurus inauris | reverse complement strand
ATTTATATATTTCTTTTGTTTATTGTGTTGTGTCATTTTCCCCTGGCATACCAAAAGCTCCATAAAAGCATGACTTTTGTTTACTGATATTATTCCAAATACCTAGAACTTGCCACTCATTTACCATGTGTAATTAGTAAATATTGGTTGAATTGAGTGATTGAAACAAATGGGCAAACATTCAGAGCAGTACCAGACGCACAGTAATACATCAGTGTTGGTCGCCACTGGCATCAAAGGTCTGCTTCTGGTTGTCTTACCTCTGTCCCCTCCACAGTTCACTCCATTGATGGTCGTCTTCTCTTTTCTTAAAACCTTGGGCTGCTTTCTTAAGAGGCCACATGACAGAAAGTCTGGGCTGGAGCTGAGAGGTGAGAGGTGAGACTGGCTGATGGAAATTCTGAAGACACTTGGGAGGTGGAGTGACGAGGTGGAGCACAAAAGAAGGAGCAGCAGCACAGAGAGGGAGAAGCTGGGATTGGGAGTTACAGACCTGGGTTTTTTGTTTGTTTTTTTTGTTTTGAATAATGTCTGTTTCATTCTACTCTCCTTTCTATCCCCATACCCCCACCCCTCCTCTCCCTCACTACCCTCTACCTAATCTAAGGTGACTGTTCTTCCCTAGTCATTGCCTGCCCCCCTTGGTGTGAACCAGTAGCCACATATCAGAGAAACTCTTCAGCCTTTGTTTTTTGGGATTGGCTTATTTCGCTTAGCATGATATTCTCCAGCTTCATCCATTTACTGGCAAATGCTATAATTTCATTCTTTTTTAAAGTAATATGCCATTGAATATATATACACTACATTTTCTTTATCCATTCATCTGTTCAAGGACACCTAGGTTGGTTCCATAGTTCAGCTACTGTGAATTGAGCTGCTATGAACATTAACGTGGCTGCGTCACTGTAGGATGCTGATTTTAAATGTTTTGGGTATAGACTGAGGAGTGGCAGGCCTGGTTTTGAAACGGCTTCAGATTTAAGCTGTGCCTACTATTATTTATTTATTCATTTTTACAGTGCTGGTGATTCCACCCAGGATTCTATGCATGCCAGACAAGTGCTCTACCACTGAGCCACATCCCCAGCCCTGCCACATCTTTTTTATTTATATAAAAAAAAAAAAGTATCATCTACTCCTCAACATTGTTGTGGTTAAAGAAAATAACACCTAAGTCAAGCATGGTGGCCCAGGCCCGTAGTCCCAGCTATTCAGTAGGCTGAGGTGGGAGGATCCCTTGAGCTTGATAGCTTGAGACCAGCCTGGGCAACATAATGAGACTGGTCAACATAGTGAGACTCCCATCTCAAAAAAAGAGGAAAAGAGGAATTGGGGTTGTGGCTCAGTGGTAGAGTGCTTGCCTATAGAGTGTGAGGCACTGGGTTCAAACCTCAGTACCACATAAAAATAAATAAATAAAATAAAGTTACTGTGTTGAGACAGACAATTCTTTGTTGTGGATGGCTGTCCTGTGCATTGTAGGATGTGAACAGCATCCCTGGCCTCTACCTACCAGATGCCAGTAACATCCCCTCAGTTGTTTTTCATTTTTACTTTTTACTACTAGGGTTTGAACCCAGCGGGACTTTACCACTGAGCTTCATCCTCAGTCCTTTTTATATTTTATTTTTTTATTTTTGGTACCGAGGATTGAACCCAGGGGCACTCGACCACCGAGCCACATCCCCAGCCTTATTTTGTGTTTTATGTAGAGACAGTGTCTCACTGAGTTGCTTAGTGCCTTGCCATTACTGAGGCTGGCTTTGAACCCGCGATTCTCCTGTCTCAACCTCCCAAAGTGCTGGGATTACAGGCATGTGCCACTGTGCCCTGCTAGTCCTTTTTATTTTTTGAGACAGGGTCTCGCTAAGTTGCTGAGGGTCTTACTAAATTTCTGAGGCTGACCTCAAACTTAGAATACTCCTGCCTCAGCCTCCAGAGTTGCTGGGATTACAGGTGTGTGCCACTCACTGTACCTGGCTGCATCCCCTCAGGCAGGACCACCAAAAATGTTTCCATGAGTTGTCAAATGTTCCCTGTGGGAGCAAAATCATCCTGTCCCTGATGGAGACCCACTATCCTAAAGCCTTCATCTAGGTCAATTTGTTGAAAGTTGATTTGCCAAAAAGTCAGTTCATTCAAAATCAGTATACTGGATAACCAATTCAAATGATTTGATTGACCAAATTTTATTGATTTACTACTTAGCTTCCAACAGTTGGTATTAAATGAAACTTTTAACAGATTTTAAAGATTTATGCCTTTCTAATTGATTTATTTTAATTAAAAGGAATGTTAAATTTGTTGAAAGTTAAGGGTCATGAGAAAATTAAGGAGCTTATGAATATATTCAGTATTCAGAAAAATACTTTCATCACCAGTAAGCAGTATTTTGGCATTTCATTTGACAGTGTTTCTTTAGTTCATATTGGTACCTTTCTAATCTTCTCTCTTTTCCTCCTCTTTATCTCAGTATCTTTGAGATAATTACTTGCCTGTTTTTTTTTTTTTCTTAATTGTAGACGTGGTGCACGTCTGTAATCCCAGCACTTTGGGAGGCTGAGACAGGAGAACCGCGAGTTCAAAGTCAGCCTCAGCAACGGTGAGGCGCTAAGCAACTCAGCGAGACCCTGTCTCTACATAAAACACAAAATAGGGCTGGGGATGTGGCTCAGTGGTCTAGTACCCCTGAGTTCAGTCCCCAGTACCAAAAAATAATAATAATAATAAAATAAAGTTATAGATGGACATAATACCTTTCTTTCTTCTTTCTTTCTTTCTCTTTCTTTCTTTCTTTCTTTCTTTCTTTCTTTCTTTCTTTCTTTCTTTCTTTCTTTCTTTCTTTCTTTTCTTTTCTTTTCTTTTCTTTCTTTCTTTCATTTTTGGTACTGGGGATTGAACTCAGGGGCACTCGACCACTGAGCCACATCCCCAGCCCTATTTTGTGTTTTATGTAGAGACAGGGTCTCGCTGAGTTGCTTAGCGCCTCATCGTTGCTGAGGTTGGCTTTGAACTCACGATTCTTCTGTCTCAGCTTCCCTAAGTGCTGGGATTACAGGCTTGAGCCACCGCGCCCGGCTATTTATTTATTTTTATGTGGTGCTGACGATTGAACCCAGTGCCTCTCACCTCTGCTAGGCAAGCACTTTACCACTGAGCTACAACTCCATCCCTTGCCCTTTTATTTTCTAACTTTACCTATCTTTTAGTGGTTTTTGTTTTTAATCAGTTTACTGTTTACTTTTTCATGAATTCATATATATGGGTAATATGTATAATACATGCAGTATGTTCATAATATCATCCATTATAATAATCTTCTATGGATATGGATGCATCCTTTTACCAGTTTGTCCAACCTCAGCTTCACAGATGAGGAGCCCAAGTGTTCAGAAGTGCAACAGGGACTCTGTGCAGGATGATTGTGAGAGTTCATAGTTGAAAGAGAATGACTGTAAGTCACTCTTTTATTCTTTCAGTTGTTTCTTTTGACATATATGTCTGTAATTCTAAACAACTAAATATACTACTACTGCTGCTGCTTGCTCTTCTCCCCTACCACCGGGCAGTTTCAGCACTTTCTGTTGTCTTCCCACTAAAGATGAGGGTTTGCCAGTTAACCCGCTGTTCCATTCCTTCCCTTGCTTCCATCCCCATCTTTAGCCTCCACCTGTAATTGTGTCACTGTTGTGGTTATGTCATTGTCCAGTCTGCACATTATCAGGCCAGATGGAGCTGTTCAGAGCTGAGGTGTGTAATATGCAGTGATGACCTCTTTTCACTTTCTCTCTTTCCTAGAGTTAATGATTTGCTTAGGCTTTTGTGAATTGTTCCTTTCTGCACCTCCTCCTTTGTATTAGAGTGACAGACATTCTTCATTGTGCTCACTAGGCCTGCTGCATATAGTCATCTCGGAATCTCCCCTCGCCCCCTTTTTTTCCCTGGGACCCCCTTTGCCTTTCCCGTTAGATCTTTTTTGGTTCATTGTCGTCTCAATGGAGCAGTTCCTCCAGAGATTGATTTTTTTTTTTTTTTTTTTTGTACTGGGGATTGAATCCACAGGTACTTTACCACTGAGTCACATCCTCAGTCCTTTTTATTTGTATTTTGAGACAGGGTCTTGCTAAGTTGCTTAGGGCCTTGCTAAATTGCTGAAGCTGGTCTGGAACTTTTGGTCCTCCTGCCTCAGCTTCCTGAGATGCTGAGATTACAGGCGTGCACCACTGCACCAGTTCCTCCAGAAATTTCTTGAGAAAGTTGCTGGGAAATACATTTTAAAAATCCTTGCATGTCTGAAAACATTGTTATTCTCTTTTCATTCTTTTTTTTTTTTTTTTTTGGCACCAGGGATTGAACTCAGGGGTACTTGACCACTGAGCCACATCCCCAGCCCTATTTTGTGTTTTATGTAGAGACAGGGTCTCACTGAGTTGCTTAGTGCCTCGCCGTTGCTGAGGCTGGCTTTGAACTCTCGATCCTCCTGTCTCAGCCTCCCTAAGTGCTGCGATTACAGGCTTGAGCCACCGCGCCCGGCTTCTCTTTTCATTCTTGATTGATACTGTGGTTGCCTATAGAATTCTAGACTGAATAGCCTTTTCTCTCAGAATTTTGTCTCAAAGCTTTGAGCAGTCCAGTGCCATTTTGAGTCTTATTTTTCTGCACATATTTAAGGCTGAGACATTAAAAGACTAATTGAAGGTTCTGTGCATTTGGTGGGTTTTACAAGCTGGGCCTTAGAGAGGAATTCCTCTGGGGAACTCCTATTCTCCATATATTTTGTCCTATCTCTGGGCTGGACAGATTCCAACATAGATTTATGCCTAGCTAACCATGCTCCAAGGAGCTGAGCCAGGGAAGAGGGCAAGAGGAAAGATCTTTGGCTTTCTGCTTC
Source organism: Geosciurus inauris (assembly GCA_004024805.1). NCBI lineage: Eukaryota > Metazoa > Chordata > Mammalia > Rodentia > Sciuridae > Geosciurus > Geosciurus inauris. Next base: position 81,584 of record PVHX01003860.1, on the reverse strand, counting down.
CTTTTTTGTTTTCAGTGCCCTCATTCTCATTTGTGCCTTGTGACCAAGTACATTAGACCTCCCATTTTGCCCTTTCTGGGGAACCTCCAGTTTTGTATCCAGAGTAGGAGAGGAGAGCCAAGGATGTCATTCAGGAGTGTCACCTCATCCTGTTTCAGCCTTGCCTTCCCTCCCACTAGTTGAGGCATTTGGTGCTGCCAGTTCCTCAGGGTCTTAGGTGTTGTGTGGTACAGAGCAGCATTTCCCCTTACCTCTACAACTGGCTAGGGATTCACCTTTCTTTTATGTGTTAAAGCATTTTCTTTCTGTTTTCTAGTTTCTAAAAGAATATTTTGTCATTATGTTCTCTTTGTCTTGTGGCTTTTGACTTAGGCCTTAATTTTTTATAACTGTCATTGTAATGAAGTTGGGGAAAAAGAAGAACTACATGTGACCTTGACCTTTAACCATAAGTGGTTTAGATACTTAAATACATTAATTCATCTCTTTGAATTTTTACTGTCAATTGTTATAAATAATAAAGTAACATTGATAGGCTTCTTGAGAAGTTGATGGTAAATTTGGCTCCTCATGCCAGGGAAGTCTTGCCCTCTTCCCTCCAAGCTGTCTCTTACCTTTTCTCATGCTGATATCTGGCCTGGAATGACTCATCTCCCACTAGACCACTTCTGCTCCTCATTGCAAGACTTCATCCCTTCACTTCTAGGATACCTTATTTTCTCCGTCCTGCCCACATGTGATCAGTCCTCTTCAGTGCTTAGAGCTACTTTATTCAACACAGTAACCACTAGCTACACAAGGCTACTGAGCACTTGAAATGTGGCCAGTTTGAATTGTGACATTCCGTAAGCACGAAACACCAGATTTCAAAGACAGTATTATTTAAAAAAAAAAAAAAAAGTGTGTGTGAACTATATAATTTTAACCTTTTTATATTATGTGTCAAAATATTTGGGAATGTATTGGGTGGAGAAAAATATATTTAACCTGTTTTTTATGTTTTTTTTTTTTAATATTTTTTTAGTTCTAGATGGACATAATGTCTTTATTTTATTGCTTTGTATGTGGTGCTGAGGATCGAACCCAGGGCCTCACGCATGCGAGGCAAGCGCTCTACCGCTGAGCTACAATCCCAGCCCTTTTTTATGTTTTTTAATGTAGCCCAAATACAAAATTGGAAATTATATGTATTTGTTTTACTTTATATGCCTATTGGACAGCTTTCACTCAGATTTTCTCATGGGGCAGAGACTGCCCAACCTTCAGTTATCATTCCCCTTGTTATCTATCCCCTGGGATTGCTGGTGCCTTAAAGCCTTGGCACCATACTTTTCTGTTTTCATCTCCTGGTAGTGCCTGGCACTTAATAGGTCCCTAGCATAGAGTCACCTGGCTCAATTTATTGTGCCGTATAGTTCTTCTGAGGATTAGACAAATAAATTATTTTTCTTTACACTTTAGTTCATCTGCTATATCAGTAACAATTATTCCATTAAAAGTGAAACTGGGGGGCTGGGGCTGTGGCTCAGTGGTAGAGCGCTCGCCTGGCATGCGTGAGGCACTGGGTTCGATCCTCAGCACCACATATAAATAACAAATGAATAAAATAAAGATCCATCAACAACTAAAAAAAAATTAAAAAAAAAAAAAGTGAAACTGGTGGATGGGGATATAGGTTAGTGGCAGAGCGCTTGCTTAGCACATGCAAAGGATTCGATCCCCAGCACCAAAAAAAAAAGTGAAACTGATTTGACTGAACTTCTGGGACAGTATCATTTCCCATTTGTTAGTCATATTCTTAGATGTCTTTTATTTTTAATAGGGCATTCCCTTCATTGTATCTTTTTTTAAAAATGTTTTTTTAGTTGTGGATGGACCTTTATTGTATTTATTTATATATGGTGCTGAGGATCTGAACCCAGTGCCTCACACATGCCAGGCAAGTGCTCTACCACTGAGCTGCATTCCCAGCCCTTTTTATTTTGTATTTTGAGACATGGCTTGCTGAATTGTTGAGGCTAGCCTTCAACCTTTGATTTCTCCTGCCTTAGCTTCCCTGGTCCTTGGGATTATGGATATGTACCACCACACCCTCCTTCTCTTGAACTTTTGATTTTGAAACAACTTTGAATTTACAGAAAAACTACAAAAAGAGGACAGAAATGACAGTTGTAGTTCTTTCATGCCAATTCTCATGTCTTACAATTTTTTTCTTACCTTAAAGCATTGGCCTTGACCTCCAGTATTATGTTATCTAGTAGTAGTATGGATTGAGTAGCCCTCATCTGAAATGCGTTTCAGAGTTTTTCAGATTTTGAAATATTTGCATAGACTGTACCAGCTAAGCATCCCTAATCTAAACATCCTAAATCCAAAATACTCAATTTTGAAACTTTCTGAGTGTCCTATTTCTCAGACTTTAATTTTTGGATTTGAGATGCTCTACCTGTAATGATAATGGGCAGCCTTATCTTGTTTCATTTTTCTTTTTCTTTTTCTTTTTTTAAACCCAACAACCCATTTTATTGCCATTTAAACACTGTCCTGATGAATGGCCAGGACAGAGGCGGTGGTGGGGGTGGATGAATGGACTGTTGAGTAAGCTGGGCACAGTGTTGGCTTGCAGTCCACAGGGGATTTGTAGCCAGTGAGGATTTCTCCCTCTTCCTGGAAGGCTATAATTAACTCAGGTCACCCCCAAGAGCCCTTTACTAACATCATCAACTCATTTGCACAGTTATTGGCCAGAGAAACAGACCCAGATGATAGAATCCCCACCTCAAGTGGTTACAGTTTAGTTTGTTTTCTGAAAACTCCAGTGGTTTCAGTCATCTCCGGTATCCCAGAATGAATCACTGCCTGACTTTTTGCTGTAGGCTGAGTTCTGAACTCACAGTTCTTGTTGAGAAAAATTTCTCAACATTATTCATTAGTAATGCCTGGAGATGGCAGAAAAAATGTAAGCATGAGGCTTATCTTGTTTCTTAGAAGAAATGATTATAAAATTTCTCCATTTAGTGTAGTATTTGTCTTTGGTCTATGATTTTTATCAAATGAAGGAAATTCCATTCTAATCCTAGGTTGCTAAGAGTTTTTTTAAAAAAATCAGATCATTTAGTCAATGAGTGCATGAAATAATTGCCTGGCTGTTTCAAAAGTAAAATTTAATTTTTTAAATGTCTCTGAAGTATGAAATACTTGGAGGAGGTTCACTTGTTACAGTTTAGTTTATAGTTTTTTTACACTCAAAAAACCTGTCCTGGGCTGGGGTTGTGGCTCAGTGATAGAGCATTTGCCTCACATGTGTGAGACACTGGGTTCGATCCTCAGCACCACATAAAAACAAATAAACATATTGCATCCATCTACAACTAAAAAAAATAAATAAAAACCTGTCCTATATTAGCGAGTTGACTTGTTATTTTAAGGATTAGGAAGGACATGTGGGCAATATGCATATATATATTTTGGGGGGGGTACTGGGGATTGAACTCAGGGGCACTTGACCACTGAGCCACATCCCCAGTCCTGTTTTGTGTTTTTATGTAGAGACAGGGTCTCACTGAGTTGCTAAGCACCTCACCATTGCTGAGGCTGGCTTTGAACTGGCAATTCTCCTGTCTCAGCCTCCCAAAGTGCTGGGATTACAGGCTTGAGCCACCACATGGGGTTGGGCACATATTTTGTTTTAGGGAAGAGACTTAACTCAGTTCAGGAAGGGTTGAAACATAGTATAAAGTTGTTTTAAATTTGGAGGCCTGATTTCTTCTCATGTAGGAAGTGCTTAGTCTTCTCAAATTCAGGTTGGTTCTCTGCCCAATATAAACACAGGTAAAACAATTTGAGGAGCATGTTGATTATATTAACAAATTTTTAAAATAGGTATGCCTAAGCAATATTTTAATTTGTTTTCTGATTATATGATTATCATGATCTGTGGCTCTTCTAAATATGAACAAAGTTTTTCCCCCTTATTTTTATTGGTGCATTATGGTTATAATGAGCAAAGTTTTTAAGAACTAATATGTAAAGCAGAAAATTGAGTAAATTATTGTTAGCATCATGTAAAAAGAAACTGGGAATCTAGACTCCCCTTGGATTCCCACTGAACTGTTTTGTGGCCTTAATCTCATCTGATGAATAGTGAATGGTGGCATTAGCTTTTGCTGCTTTACAGGCTGTGGTGAGGATCAGATTTGCAAGTGCTGTTGGTAGCATGTAGAAAAATTAAGCTCTGGGTGACCAGAAGGCAGTCCTGTTACTCCTATTTTATATGGTAGCCACATATTTAAAATATAGATACTCTTCAACATATGATGGGGTTATATTCTATAAGTCCATCTTAAACTGAAAATACCATTAAGTCAGAAGTGCACCTAATACTCCTAACGTAGCAAATGCAGTACTTTAGTTTACCTTAAATGTGCTCAGAACATTTATATTAGCCAAAATCATCTAACACAAGGCTCTTGTATAATAAAGTGTTGAACGTCTCATGTAATTTATTGAATACCTGTATCCCCAAAATGCCTACAGTACAGTGCACTGTGGTCTTGTTTACTCCCAGGATTGCCAGGGGCACTGGGGAGCGCTCTTGGGAGAGTTTTTGCTGCTTGTGCTAGCCAGGGGGAAACTCTCAATTCAAAATTCCAAGTGCAGTTTCTACTAAATATGTATCACTTTGTACCTTGGTAAAGCTGAATCACAAATCAGAAACTGGGGCTGGGATCGTAGCTCAGCGGATAGAGCGCTTGCCTCGCATGTGTGAGGCCCTGGGTTCGATCCTCAGCACCACATACAAAGCAATAAAATAAAAACATTGTGTCCATCCACAACGAAAACAATATTTAAAAAAAAAAAACAAAAAACAAATCAGAAACTGCCTACATAATATCTTTTTTTTTGGTACTGGAGATTGAACCCAGGGGTGCTTAACCACTGAGCCACATCACCAACCCTCCTTTTTTCTTTTGGTATTGGAGATTGAACTCAGGGGCACTTGACCACTGAGCCACTTCCCCCGACCTATTATTTTGTATTTTATGTAGAGACAGAGTCTCACTGAGTTGCTTAGTGCCTCGCCGTTGCTGAGGCTGGCTTTGAACTCGCGATTCTCCTGTCTCAGCCTCCCTAAATGCTGGGATTACAGGCATGCGCCACCACGCTCAGCTCTCCCAACCCTTCTTATTTGTTATTTTGAGATAAGGTCTCACTAAGGTGCTTAAAACCTCACTAAATTGCTGAGATTGGCCTTGAATTTATGATCCTCCTGCCTCACCCTTCAAAGCCACTTGGATTACAGGCCTGTGCGGGCCACCCCAGGCTCTAATATCTTTTTTGAACCTCCAATTGAACTGCAACACTGTATTTTTCTTCTAATAGTCTCTTGGTTTTTCATAAATGTATGTATCATGTGGTTAAATTCCTTTGAAGTGCTAGATACTTTAGGATTAAAATTAAAGCGGTAATGTTTTGTTTATTCAGCCAGGAGCTCTTAAAACTTGGCAGGCACTAAGTGTTCCCTCATTTCCTTGTCTTTGTGTATGTTGCATTGTAGCACACCTCACATGGAGATGGGCGACAAGAAGTCACCTCCCGCACTGGGCGCTCTGGAGCTCGGTGTAGAAACTCCATAGCTTCCTGTGCGGATGAGCAGCCTCACATCGGAAACTACAGACTATTGAAAACGATCGGCAAGGGGAACTTTGCAAAAGTGAAATTGGCACGACACATCCTTACAGGCAGAGAGGTAAATAAATATGAATTGTGACCACTTATTTTGTTTATTTCCATATGGGAGAAAGAGAAAGAGAATGTATGTCTTTAGGATTATTTCTAAGTTAATTAAACTTTTTTTTAAAAAAACATGAAACATATTAATTGGGAGTCTTTTTGCTTTCCTGTTTCCATTTACATTATTGTAAAGGAGTTGTAAATATTAATATTGAGTGAATAGTCTTCACCTTTAAAAATGAGTAGTGTTGGGGCTGGGGTGGTAGCTCAGTGGTAGAGCGCTTGCCTAGCGTGTGTGAGGCATTGGGTTCAGTTCTCAGCACTGCATGTAAATAAATAAAAAATAAAGGTTCATTGACAACTAAAGGAAATATATTTTAAAAAAGAGTAGTTGTTTGTTCTTTTTCAACAGAAATGTCTGCTACCACAAAAATTGATCTTAACTTTATGCATGCACTTAAGTGTGAGCTAATGGTACTTGGAAATCAATAGAATTGTTTCTATTTACAGTTTTATTCCCATGAGTTTCCTAGCTGAGTGTTTCTGGTAGCCCGTGACTGATGAATTTCTGTTTAGGAAGGCACATACTTTTCTAATTTTTGTGATATTGGTTTTATGCTCAGCTACATTCCTTATCAAAAGCACATCCATTAAAACTGTGAAATTAACTTCATCCTCATAGTGTTTGGTGATCAGAGCCTGTTTTGCTGCTTCAACATACTCATTGCATTTAGATCTCACACCTGTTGTTGGTGTCTGAAGTACTCTTCACCCTTCTGTGTGGTGATCACTTCTGGGAAATATTTATTGGAAGACTCCTCCTCTCAGGCAACTCAAAATTCCAAGTACAGGGCTGGGATTGTGGTTCAGTGGTAGAGCGCTTGCCTTGCATGTGTGAGGCACTGGGTTCGATCCTCAGCACCACATAAAAAGTAAATAAATAAAATAAAGATATCGTGTCCATCTATGCCTAAAAAAAAATTTTTTAAAAGAATTCCAAGTACAGTTCCTACTGAATATGTATCACTTTGTACCATAGTAAAGAATGAATAAATCAGAAACTGTCTACGTAATACCTTTGGGTTTTTTTTTTTTTTTGGTACTGGAGATTGAACCCATGGGATTATTAAAGACACTTCCCTTATATGACACAGTTTACATTGCATTGAAATTGGCTTATTTTTCTCCACTCAAGTCTGTAAGGGTAGAGGCAGTATATAACATAGTGCTTGGTGCCAGTTATGTACTTAATAAATATTGTTAAATTACTATAACACTACTGAAACTTTAAGAGAAATGATCTCCCGTTTGCCAACCATGTGACAAAAGCGCCATGGCTCTAATGCCTGCAGCCCACCAGGCTTGGGGCTGTTGGAGCAGGAACCCTGGACCAGTCATTCTGTTGGCAAGTAGTCTCAGTGACAAAATAAATTCCTTTGGATTTTTGGTTAAGATTCCTTGTTGAAATGCCCGGACTGCTTTTGGAATCTGTAAATAACATGAGTGATTGGAGCTGTCCCTGTTCACCTTGATCAAAGCTTTCTTGAGATAAGGAACAAAACTTGTGGGTTTAGTTCCCACCAATTGCAAATGATTACTCCAGTTTTCCCCTTGTGGCACAGATGGTAAGCCAGGAGAGCACTGAGACAGACAGGCTCCCCATGTTGGGGTCTAGCCTACCATATTCACTTCTAGTAGGTTCTTGCTCCAAAAATGCTGAAATATAACTACCCTGATGACTTAATTTTAAAATATCCTCAGGTTTTTTCAACTTTGAACAAAGTCATTTTATTCTTTTTTTTTTTTTTTGGTACTGGAGATTGAACTCAGGGGCACTCAACCACTGAGCCGCATCCCCAGCCCTATTTTGTGTTTTTATGTAGAGACAGGGTCTCACTGAGTTGATTAGTGCCGCACCTCGCCGTTGCTGAGGCTGGCTTTGAACTCTCTCTTATCTCAGCCTCCCTAAGTGCTGGGATTACAGGTTTACGCCACTGTGCCCTGCTGTCATTTTATTCTTGTTCTCTTACCCCCATTGTAGGTGGGGGTAAGAATCATATAATATGTAAACATTATAGAAATTCATTATATAGAAAGTAAAAATTCCCCTAACTCTGCGTAAAACACAAAATAGGGCTGGGGATGTGGCTCAGTGGTCGAGTGCCCCTGAGTTCAATCTCTAGTACCAAAAAAAAAAAGTAAGTAAAAGTTCTTTGAAATTTCTAAGAGAATCATTTATAGAGAGAGGTTTAGTATATATTCCCATAGTTTTGTATATAGACATTAACTTTTTGTTTATTTTAACAAAAAAGCACAATCTTATGGGACATAATAATATTTTTACATTACCTGGATCAGACACAGGACCAGGGTATATTACTTATAGATCTCACATTCTGTTAAAGGCAGCATAGTCTTCCAATGTGTGGTTGGACCATAGTGAGCCTAGAGGTTATTTCTTGTGTTTTTGCTATTACAAATACAACTGCAGTAAACATTTAACATAACTGTGTACTTTTGTTAAGAGCTCTTGTAAATCTCTTTTGCCTGGTTGTCTTAGATCATTTTTTCTGCTATAACAACACCAACATCTAGGTATTAGTTTTCTAGCATACCAGGTTGTTTTTATTACTGCAGCTTTGAAAGTATATTTTGACGTTTTGGGGTAGGTCAGGTCCCCTGTTGGTTATACTTATTTCTCAAAATTTTCATAATTCTTTTTTGTTAGTTACACTGCCAAATGAATTTTAGAATCTTGTTACCATGTTCTAAAAACAGTCTTGTTAGAATTTTGATTAGATAACTTTTGATGGAATTGTTAGATTTAAAAATTTGGGGGTGGGGGATCTGATTGTTTTTGCAGTGCTGTGGGTCAGACTCAGGGCCTTGTGCATGCTAAGCCAGCACTCTACCATTGAGCTACACCCCAGCTCAAAAATCTGATATTTTAATGATACCAGATCTTTTATCCAGAAATATGAAGTGTGTCTTGATTTTGTTTTCATGGTTTTTTTTGTTTGTTTTTTTTTTTTTTTAAATATTTTTTTAGTTGTAGATGGATACAATGTCTTTATTTTATTGGTTTGTATGTGGTGCTGAGGATGGAACCCAGGGCCTCACGCATATGAGGCAAGCGCTCTACCGCTGAGCTACAATCCCAGCCCCTTCATGGTTTTTATATCTTTTTTTTTTAATTTTTTTTTTAGTCATAGATGGAGACAATATCTTTATTTTATTTGTTTATTTTTATGTGGTGCTGAGGATCAAACCAGTGCCTCACACATGCGAGGCAAGCGCTCTACCACTGCGTTACAGTCCCAGCCCTTTATGTCTTTTATTTAGTTTTATATAATTCTTAAGTTTGTTCCAATGTTTTTTTATTTTATTTGTGGTACTGGGGGCAGAACCTAGGGCACTCTGCCACTGAGCTTTCTTATCTTTTGTGTTGAGACATGGCCTTGCTAAGTTGATGAGGCTGGCCTTGAACTTCCAATCCTCCTGCCTCAGCTTTCCAAGTTCCTGGGATTACAGCCTTGTGCTACCGCATCTAGCTATTTTGTAATTTTTATTGTTCTTACGAATGGGATTTTCTCTTCTAGCTATTATGAATATGTGGGAAGGCTACAATAGTTATATAACATCTTGTACTTGGGCATCTTTTGAACTCATATTCATCTGGAACATCAAAGCAAGTATATATATATGTATACATATATTTTAAACAACCATCCTCTTTTTTATATTTATTTTTTAGTTGTAAAATACCTTTGTTTTATTTATTTTTGTGTGATGCTAAGGATCAAACCCTGACACGTGCCAGGTGAGCACTCTACCACTGATCTGCAACCCCAGCCCCTATTTTTTTAAAATTATATAACTTTAAACATTTTGGTTTTTAGTTCTCTGAATTTTAGATTCATGTTCCACTACCACAGTCAGGATATAGAACAATCCCATTACTCAAAACAAACAAAAACTTCCCAGGCTGTCCCTTTATGGTCTCCCTTCCTACCATCACCTCCTGTGACCACCTGTGTGTTCACAGTTCCAATTGTGGTGTTTTTTAAGAATGTAAAGTAAGGGGATGTGGCTCAGTGGTAGCACTTGCCTTGCATGTGCAGAGCCCTAGATTCAATCCCTATGACTTGCAAGAACAAACAAAAAATAGTCAAGAATGTGAAGGAAGATGAGATCATGAAGAATCTCAGCATCATGCCTTTGAGATTCATACAGATTGTTGCATATATTGATAGTTCTTTTCTTTCTACTGAGAATTCCATTGTGTGATGGGACCACAGTTTATATCCGTTCCCCCCCTGAGGTACATTTGAGTTGTTCCAGCACTTGGCAATTATGAGTCAGGCCACTATGGACATTCCTGGTTAAGTTTCTGTGTGAATATGAATTTTATTTTATTTTATTTTTTTTTGGTACCGGGGATTGAACTCAGGGGCACTCTACCACTGAGCCACATCCCCAGCCCTATTTTGTATTTTATGTAGAGACAGGGTCTCACTGAGTTGCTTAGCGCCTCGCCATTGCTGAGGCTGGCTTTGAACTCGCGATTCTCCTGTCTCAGCCTCCCTGAGTGCTGGGATTACAGG
>PVHX01003860.1:0-71147 GCA_004024805.1 Geosciurus inauris | reverse complement strand
GAATATGAATTTTAATTTCTCTTGGGTAGTTATCCATTAATGACATTGCTGGGTCATATAGCTAAAAATCAAGTAAATTGTTACTAGAACATTGGTTCCTAATAAATAGAAAGAGACCTAAAACCTCTAGCCCTTTGATGGGAATATCACATATCTTGCCTGTTTTTAAGTAAGATCTCTAAAGAGTTGGAGGAAATGATATTGGTGATTTCAGGACTTAATTCATTTGGAGTCAATAAGAGAAAAAGGATATTATGTTGAGACAGTTTTAAAGCTATGCTTGGGTGGAAAAAAAATATAGTAGAGTTACACAGTAGAAGGAATTCCCTGAAAGGAGGAAGTGGGATAATTTATATCATGTATTTAAGTCACAAGGATGTTGTCAACATAAAAGATTCTTGTGAAAAACTATCAGTAATGATTTATAACAAAGATTTAATATGTATGTTAAAACTACTTTAAATTAGGCCTTTAGATAGAATGGTTGTGGTATAAAGTTCAGTTTAGATTCCTCTATAATAATATAGAGAATATATTATTATCTCCCCCCCTCAGGTAATCCTTAATTTTTAATTTTTAGACCATGAACCAATCAGAAGTGGACATCAGAGCTAGGCGCTGTGGCACACATCTGTAATCCTAGCACTTTGGGAGGCTGAGATAGGAGAATTACAAGTTCAAAGCCAGCCTCAGCAATGGCGAGGCGCTAAGCAACTGAGTGAGACCCTGTCTCTACATAAAACACAAAATACAGGTAGGGATGTGGCTCAGTGGTCAAGTGCCCCTGAGTTCAATCCCTGGTACCAAAAGAGAGAGAGAGAAATGGACATCAGAATTTATTGTTAAAAACACAAGTACCAGTTGTGAAGTTCATCTCATTTAGCCCTTGGATGAAAATGCTCCTTTATTATCACAAAATAATATTCCTTGGCATGAAAGCATCTATCATATTATGCATGGATTTGGGGATATTAGCTCCATCTGCTGTTCTGATTTTGGCCAGCTTTTCACAGTTTAAGGTTATTCTGTACTACAGTGTTACATATTTGGTTAAACTTAGATTATCTGCTTAAGACTATGTTAAATACTTGTGTCAGCTATGATCATTTTTTTTACATAATTTCTTATTTTTTCTAGGATTAGTTGCTTTTTAAAAAACTTTTTTAGTTTCTATATACTTACTGCTAATTGGTCTAAATGTTCTAGCATATCTTTCAAATATCTTACAGTAGCGTGCATATCATGAAGTATGTTAGTTCAATAGAGTACTAATGGGTAGAAATTAGTCAGCAAGATAGCAAGGCATAGACAGATGGGATGGTGGCTACAGGGAGATAGATGTTTGGTCAAGGTACTTTTTAGAAGATGGGGAAAATGTCAACATGTTTGTCTAATGGAATAATCTAACAGAAAGGGGGAAAATAGTGCTGTGGGAAAGACACTGGAGTGGGTAAGGAGACAGTGGAGTTACTAGCTTTGGGCGGCAGGGGTACTGACTGTGGTGCAGGTGAAGGGCTCTTCGTGAGAGCTTGTAGAAATTCTCTTTTGAGCTGAGCTATCTTTTCATTAAAATGGAAAGCCAAATCATCAGCTGAGAGTTTGAATATTGAGGACATAGATATTAGAGATCTGAGAAGGCTAAAATAATTACCAGACAAGCAAGCAGTCCTCAGGCTTCCCTGAGGTTGGAGACGAAGTACTAGGGTGGGAAGATTGGCACAGCTGCACTCACTCTCCAGCCAGTCTGTTGCCCAGCTGCAGGCAGGACATTTACAGAGTTGGGACTCTGTCACATAGAAGAGAAGAATGGAGGAAGGAGCTGGGCATTGTTAGGGGACATCAGAGGGATTCAGGTAGAGGTAGGAATTTGAGTAGGGAGACAGATCACAGAAGTTGGTGGGGTCAGTGGACCACAGATTAAGTGAGCTCAGACTGGGTGGAAGGAGTGGCTGCCCTGAGAAAGCAGGAGAGGTGGGCGGGCTTGACTGGAGCTGGGCAGTTCACAGTGAATTCACAATTCAATCTTTAGAGATTGGGGAAGGCAGATTGGGGTATAGCCACATGAGTGGTTTAGGGATACAACTTACTTTTTTTTCTTGGAAGCTTATCTTTGGTTCATAGAAATTTCCCAGTGAAGTGCCAAAGAGTTGGTCTTCATTCACTGTTTTGGTCCTTTCACTATGAAGATCTTCAAAGTGAAGGTCCTTTCACTATGAAGTGTCTTTCACTTCTAGGGATTGTCTGTTTTCTTTATTGGTGGTAGTGGGGATTAAACCATGGGTGCTCTACCACTAACCACATCTCCAGCCTTTTCTATTTTTTATTTTCATCTATCTATCTATTTATTTATTTATTTATTAGGGGTTGAACTAGGGGCACTCGACCCCTGAGCCACATCCTCAGCCCTATTTTGTATTTTATTTAGAGACAGGGTCTCACTGAGTTTTTTAGTGCCTTGCCATTGCTGAGGCTGGCTTTGAACTCCTAAAGTGCTGGGATTACAGGCGTGTGCCACCACGCCTGGCTCTATTTTTTATTTTGAGACAGGAGTCTTGGTAAGTTGTCCAGGCTGGCCTTGAGGTTGCACTTCTCCTGCCTCGGCCTCCTGAGTGGCTGAGATTACAGATGTGTGCCACTGTACCCAGCCAGAGAGACTGAAAGAGTCTTGACTTTTTAAAAAAATCTGTTTTCTGTCTATTTTTGCTTTCTGGGAGATGGCTTTAATTTTATCTTGCAAACTTTATGGGTGTGTGTGTGTTTGTGTGTGTGTGTGTTCATGTTCGTATTCCCTCTTCTGTTACTTTCATCTGTTTATTATTACTCTGTTTTTGTTGTCCGTTCTGGTGTCTGAATACTATTTCTTCTGTTGACTTCCTGAGGATAGTAAAGGTTTTTGCCCCTGCATTGTTTTGTTTTGTTTTTTTTCTTCATAGAGACCTTCTTTGGAAGTCTGGTATCTGTAGTTATCTGTCTGTGTTAGAGGCGGAGCACTGAGAAGCTGCTCAGAAGCTGTTTGCAGCACAGGAGACGTACTCATCTGTTCAGAATTGCTCACTTTTATTGGGGGACTCCATATACCTGTGTCTTCAGGTCTCTTCTCTGGGAATGTTCAGTTTCTCTAGAATACTTTATTCTGCTTAGCAGGGGCTGGGTGGGGCATCTAGTTGTCCCAGTCTCTGATGGCAGTCTGTCAGGCCCATTTTCTGTCTCTGTACCTCACTCCTGTCCCCTGCTTGGCCAGTGATCTTGAGTCCAGAGCCTTGTCCATTTCCACAGAAGCAGTTTCCAGCTTCTTAAGAGCCAGAGGTTATTGGTGGGTTAATGAGCAACAGACATTGTGTATGGGTCTTGGCCTTGTGGTTAGCCCAGTGGTCCCATACTTTCTCTGCACCTGGGTCTCCAGGTTTGGAGCCCCTTCCAGTAATGCTGAGCAGACCACACGGTCTCCACGTGCCCTCCCCTCGTTCTCTCTTTTAAGACAATATGTGCCCAGCATTTGCACTGTTGTCTCCCTCCTTGTGCTTCTACAGCTGTCCCACTGCTGTCAGCCCTCAGCGTTTCAGTGCAAGTGTCTTGTCCTCCCTTTTCTGTCCTGTCCTGGGGAAGGAAGAGGGGTGGGGTTAGGTCTTTAACCTTGTTTACTTTCTGCCTTAAATTCAGTTATAAGAATGATACAACCAGGGGCTGAGGCTGTGTCTCAGCGGTTGAGCGCTTGCCTCGCATACGTGAGGCACTGGGTTCGATCCTCAGCACCACATAAAATAAATAAAGATATTGTGTTCATCTACAACAAAACAAAATATTAAAAAAAAAAAAAAAAAAAAAAGAATGATACAACCAGGCTGGGGCTCAGTGGTAGAGCACTTGCCTAGCATGTGTGAGGCACTGGGCTCGATTCTCAGCACTGCATATAAATAAATAAAGGTTCATCAATGACTTAAGAAAGAAAAGAATGGGCTGGGTGCGGTGGCGCATGCCTGTAATCCTAGCACAGGGAGGCTGAGACAGGAGAATCACGAGTTCAGAGCCAGCCTCAGCAACAGTGAGGCACTAAGCAACTCAGTGAGACCCTGTCTCTACATAAAACACAAAATAGGGCTGGGGATGTGGCTCAGTGGTCAAGTGCCCCTGAGTTCAATCCCTGGTACCAAAAAAAAGAAAAGAATGGGCTGGGGCTGTAGCTCAGTGGCAGAGCGCTTGCTTAGCATGTATGAGACACTGGGTTCGATCCTCAGCACCACATATAAATAACAAATGAATAAAATAAAGATCCATCAACAACTAAAAAAATATTTTAAAAAAAGAAAAGAATGATAAAATAATGATTCTGGGGTACACTAAATATCTTGAGATTTCATATGAATGGTCATATCTTTCAGTCACAAAATTTTTGGTGAAGAATGTTAACAGCTTGATAGGAAGTTTGGAGAATAAAGAGGTGGGGGGAACTCAGAGTCATAATATTTTGAATACCATTTTCATTTCTGTATATTTTCCTTATTCATATGCAGGTTTTTTTTCTGTGTCCTTTTGGTCATACTCTTGGATCTTGTTTTATCCCGCCTCAGAATTTTATCCTAGTAGTCTTCTGTGCTGCTGCATAATTGTCCTGATATTCCACTCCGATGGTCATGTGTAATGCCATTGATTAGAACAGCTGTTCTCAGGCTTTCTCAGAACTCCTGCAAACCCCAAATTGAGGGCTCCCCAAAAGCCCATTCATACTTACTATATTAGAAGTCAACCCTAAGAAACTTAAAATATGGTAAAATTTGTGATATGTTAATGTATAATATATTTTTATGAAAAACTTTTCCAAAACAGATTATGTGAAGAGTAACATTAAGTTTTTTGCAAGTCTGTTTATTTATTTATTTATGTATGTATGTATGTATGTATGTACGTACGTACGTACTGGGGATTGAACTCAGGGCACTTGACCACTGAGCCACATTCCCAGCCCTATTTTGGGTTTTATGTAGAGACAGGGTCTCACTGAGTTGCTTAGCATCTCACTGTTGCTGAAGCTGTCTTTGAACTTGCGATTCTTCTGTCTCGGCCTCCCGAAGTGTTGGGGTTACAGGCGTGTGCCACTGCACACGGTTGCAAATCTCTTTATTGTCTGGCTTAATAGAAGGAATTTCTGGATTTTCATATCTGCTCTGCATGCGAACTATTCGGATATGTTATTTTCATTGAAGTGTATGAAGAAATACATAGAAGTGTCTTCCCTGTTTTTGGTACTGGGGATTGAACCCAGGAGTGCTTTTACCATTGAGCTACATCTCAAGTATTTTTTGTTATTGTTGTTTTGTTTTGAGAAACGGTCTTGCTAAGTTGCTGAAGGTCTTAATAGATTGTTGAAGCCGACCTTGAACTTGTAGTCCTCCTGCATCAGCCTCCCAACTGCTGGGATTATAGGCATGCACTATTGTGCTGAGCATAGAGGAGGGTCTTTTTTAAAATATTTTTTTGTTGTAGATGGGCACAATATCTTTATTTTATTTATTTATTTTTATGTGGTGCTGAGGATCGAACCCAGTGACTCACGCATGCAAGGCAAGCGCTCTACCACTGAGCTATAGCCCCAGCCCCAAAGAGGGTCTTAATAATCTTTCATATCATTGTGGGTGTTGTCCTTTAATACTATATTAAATCTCAGCAAATAGTAGTTTCTTTCTGCAGGGGTGGACACTGATTAATAGGTAGACAAAAAAAAGTTAATACAACAGTTTCAGCTCAAAATTAGTAGTAGCAGATTTGAAAGTAAGCAAACGGTGAAAGAAAGCTTTGTATTCTCATAACAGATACTACTAAAAAGCATCAAACTTATCAGTACAGGGAAAAATGAACATGTGAACTTACAAATAAATTATCAATCACTATTACATTCATGGGAACACTGTTTTAATTGTGGTAAAATATACATAGCATTCACAATTGTGACCATTTTTAAGTGTACAGTTTAGTGGCATTAAATACTTTGTATTGTTGAACAACCATCACCAGAACAGGTAAATCAGTCTTCATTTTTTGCACATTTCATATTTGTAAATTTATCTATTCGATAGAAGTTACTTGTTACACCAAAGTCAATCCTCACGGGGCTTTGGCAATAATTCTTGGACATACACAGAGTTGTGTGTAATGCACATGCCCTGAGAGCCAGTGAGGTGGTGCTCTGCTCTCGTTTCAGCCCTTATACTGTAAACAGATGCCCTTTTTGCAGACTATTTAATGACACGTTATTTTTCCATAACTTTATTGAGGTAAAATTGAAGTACAATAAACTGTACATATTTGAAGTATGCAGTTTGATCATTTTTGACATGTATGTAACCAATTCAGTCAATAGAAAAAGCATTTCCATTACTTATTTTTAAAATTTGAAATTATGCAGACTGTGTTTTCCTTGCTGGGCACGGTGGGGCTTGGGAGGCTAAAGCAAGAGGATCGAGAGTTGAGAGCCAGCTTCAGCAATGGCAAGGCACTAAGCAATTCAGTGAGACCCTGTCTCTAAATAAAATACAAAAAATATCGGGAGACTGAGACAGGAGAATTGCAAGTTCGAAGGCAGCCTCAGCAACACTGAGGTGCTAAGTAATTCAGTGAGACCCTGTCTCTAAAAAATATACAGAATAGAGCTGGGGACATGCCTCAGTGGTAGAGTTGTTGCCTAGCATGTCTGAGGCACTGTGTTTGATCCTCAGCACCACATATATAATAATAAAGAAAGGTATTGTGTCTATCTACAACTCAAAAAAAAAAAAAGCTTAAAATTATCAAGATCTCTGGGATGAAACAATACTCAGATGAACATTTATAACTTAAAGTACTTGTATCAGAAAGAAGCTAGAATAACAATCAAATTATTTGTAAATTAAGTAATAGGAAGGAATAAATAATAAAAGCAGAAATATATGAAGTAGAGAACAAATAAAAAGAACACAAAAATTAATATCAATGGAAAGAGAGCTAACAAAATAACACTGTAGATGCTAAAAATGTATTAAGGTAATATTACAGTTGTATGCCAGCATATGTGATAGCTTACATAACATGGTCTGTATTAGAAAAAGATCTGTGTGCTGCTGAGAAGAAAGTGTCTTTAGTCATTGATGAATGAAATATTCTATATATGTCTGTTAAGTCTAAATTGTCAATTGTATTTTTTTACTTCTATAGCATCTTTATTTAGTTTTTGTTTGGATGATCTATCTAATGGTGACAGAGGTATATTAAGGTTACCCAGTATTATTGTGGTTGTGGTCTGTTTGAGTCTTGAAATGGAGAAGGGTTTGTTTGATATACTTAGGTACTCCATTGTTTTGAGCATAAATATTTACGATTATTATGTCTTGTTGATGTGTAATTCCCTTAAGCAGTATGAAATGTCCTTCCTTGTCCCTTCTGATTGACTTTGGCTTAAAGTCCATTTTATCTGATATGAGGATAGAAACTCCTGCTGGTTTACATGTTCCATGTGAGTGATGTGTTTTTTCCCATCCTTTCACCTTCAATCTGTGGATGTCTTTGCCTATGTAAGGTGTCTCTTGGAGACAGCATATTGTTGGGTCTTGTTTTTTTATCCAGTCTGCCCATCTGTGTCTTTTGATTAATGAGTTGGTTATTATTGAGATATGATTTGTATTCCCAGTTGGGTTTATTTCTAGTTTTTGATTTGAATTAGTTTCCTCTTTGATTGACTATTCCTTTAGTGTAGTTCCTCCCTTTACTGGTTTTTACTTTTTTTTCCTTTTCATCCTCATTTCATATTCATGGACTGTTTTGTTGAGAATGTTCTGTAGTGCAGGCTTTCTAGTTGCAAATTCTTTTAGCTTTTGTTTATCGTGGAAGGTTTTTATTTCATCTTCAAATCTGAAGCTTAATTTTGCCAGATGTAGGACACCCCCCGCCCCGCCCGCCCGCCCAGCGCGCGCGCGCGCACACCCTTGCTCTGTGTTATTCCAGAACCTCCTAGCTTTGAGGGTTTGGGTTGAAAAATCATCTGAGATTGGAATTGGTTTCCTCCTATATGTAATCTGATATTTTTCTCTTGAAGCCTTTAAAATTCTGTCCTAATTCTGTATGTGAGCCATTTTCATTTTAATGTGCCTTGGTGTTGGTCTGTTGTAATTTTGTACATTTGGGGTCCTGTAAGCCTCTTGTATTTGACTTTCAATTTCATTCTTTAGGTTTGGGAAATTGTCTGATATTATTTCATTGAAAAGAGTGTGCATTCCTTTAGTTTGTATCTCTACCTTCATCAATCCCAGTAAATCTTAAATTTGGTCTTTTCATGTTATCCCATAGTTCTTGGAAGTTCTCTTCATGGTTTCTTAACATCTCTCTGTGGTCAACTCTTCTTTTCTTTTCTTTTATTTTTTGGTACCAGGGATTGAACTCAGGGGTACTTGACCACTGAGCCACATCCCCAGCCCTATTTTGTGTTTTATGTAGAGATAGGGTCTCACTGAGTTGCTTAGCGCCTCGCTGTTGCTGAGGCTGGCTTTGAACTCGCGATTCTCCTGTCTCAGCCTCCCAAAGTGCTAGGATTACAAGCGTGAGCCACCACACCCGGCTCATCAACTCTTATTTTCAAGATCATATATTTTGTCTTCGTTGTCTGAGGTTCTGTCTTCCAAGTGGTCTGGTCTGTTGGTGATGCCTTCTATTCAATTTTTAATTTGGTTTATTGTTTCCTTCAATTTGAGAATTTCTGCTGCTTTTTTTTTTCATAACCTCTGCCTCTTTATCAAAGTGATCTTTCACTTCCTCTATTTTCTCTCTGATTTTATTTCTTACACCTTCCTTTAATTCACAGATCAGTTTAATTATGTACATTCTAAACTATTTCTCTGACATTTCTTCTACTCTGTTGTTGATAGATTTTGTTATTGGAGTGTCTGGGGCAGTTTGTTCCCTTGCTTTTTCATGTTGCTTGTTTGTCCACCCATTGAACAATATGGATCTGAGGCAGTAGAGTTTCTACCCTGGAACATACTTTTTTGATGTTTTTTGTTGGTGATTTTGCTGTTGAATGTGGTTCCCAGTCATAGTGCTTGAAGTGCTGTCCAGTTGTCCTAAGTGCAGGTCTGAGACGTGCCTAGCAGAGGAAATGCGTGCGTTAGATGAGCTTTACTCAGGCATGACTTCAGCATTAACCAGCTGTGTAGCACAGAAGGTCCTTGGGTAGGCTTTTGTATACACTGATCACCAGGGACCCTATTTTCCCTGGGAGCAGTGGTTCAGCATTCACCAAATTGGTGTTCATAGCAACTTTTTAAATTTTTTTAGTTGTTGATGGATCTTTATTTTATTCATTTATTATTTATATGTGGTGCTGAGGATCGAACCCAGTGCCTCACGCATGCTAGGCAAGCGCTCTACCACTGAGCCACAGCCCCAGCCCTCATAGCAACTTTATAGAACATTTCTGTGAATAAACAGAATTGTCTGTTGTGTTTTTGAAAAAAGAGACTTAATGATTTCTGATAGTTTCCTGTAGTATCCCACACATGGAGGAAGGTGTTAGGAAACATCATAGGCTTTCCTTGTTTGTTTGAAGAGTTTTGATTCTGTTTGTTTGCAAGAGTGGAGCCCTGGGAAGCAGAGGAGAGTGCGCTGAATGCAGGTGGGATGTGTGAGGGTTTGGGGAGTGCCAGTTAAGCCTCATGGTGGCTGGGAGGTGCATTGGCCTTTCTGCTGGGATCTTCCACATTCTGCATGACACAGTTATTTTTCCTGGACTGTTACTTTTTGCCTTCTTTAAGCACACTGTAGACTTGTCTTCCTGGGCCTGCTTCTTGTGTCACTGTAGAAATTGTTGGAAGTTACTTGTCTATTAATGGCACCACTTCCACTCTCTGTCCTTGTGTCAGCACTGCATTGGCCCTATCAGGTGGGAACGAGGTGCATGGAGTTGGTCAGCATATCACGTCTAACTGAACATCATCATTATGGTCATGGAAAATGTGCATTTAATCACTCTTACTTAAAGTTCTGTATTTCACAGTTTAGAGATTCCAGGCTTGATATAAAAAATAGTATTGCCCTAAGCCGGGCGCAGTGGCACACGCCTATAATCCCAGCACTTAGGGAGGCTGAGACAGGAGAATCATGAGTTCAAAGCCAGCCTCAGCAACAGCAAGGTGCTAAGCAACTCAGTGAGACCCTGTCTCTACATAAAACACAAAATAGTGCTGGGGGTGTGGCTCAGGGGTCGAGTGTCCCTGAGTTCAATCTCCAGTACCAAAAAAAAAAAAAAATAGTATTGCCCTAGACATCCCCATCCAAGACAGCCACTTTTAGTATTTTAAACTGATTCTTCAGGTTTTACGTTCTAGTCTTTAATAACATGCCCATTGTATTCATGTTCATTTTCCAGTTTGGGCATAATCTATGGACTTTTAAAGTCATCATTGACAGACTCACTTATTACTGAAGTGGAACACACATACAGAAAAAGTGCCTATTTGCATAAGCCTGACCCAGGGCAGAAATATTCTATGACCCATGCCCAGAAGCCTCCCTTTGCCTCCTGTGGATCACTTCACAGTCCCTCATGTCTAAGGGAGCACTGTTCTAACACTATAGGTTAGTTTTGTCTCTGGCTTTTTAAACGTACTAATACAATTATACAGTATATTACCTTGTGTCTGCCGCTTTTACTTCCTGCTTATAACATTCTCCCGTGTTGTGTTTTGTTAGGTTTTAATTTGAAATTTTATTTTGCAACCAGCTGTTAACAGTTGTTTAGTTTGGTCTCTAACCATTATGGACTAGGTTGTAACCCCTCAAATTCATATGGTGAAGTATGGCTGTATTTGGTAACAGAGTCTTTATAGAAGGTTAAATGAGGCCTCCAGGGTACAATAAGATTTGTGTCCTTATTATAAGAAGAGACACCAGAGAACTGACTCTCCCACCATGTGAGGACACAGTGAAAAGGCAACTGTCTGCAAGCCAGGAAGTAGCCCTCACAAGAACCAGTCCTGCTGGCACATGTATCTTGGACTTCTAGTCTCCAAAACTGTGAGAAAATAAATTTATTTTCCCAGTCTATTGTATTTTGTTACAGAAGCCCAGACTAATACACCATTCTTTAGGCTACTGTGTCCCCTTAGGGGACTTGAAATCTTTTTTTTACATGCTCTTTTAGCAGTTATGGATGCTTTAACACCTTTCAAGGGCAGAAGTTAAGATCTTTTGACCAGCAGTGAATTAACAGGAAATGGAAAATAAGGATTGTTCTTCAGCAGATCCGATCTGTTGAAGCATCTGGGGAATCCCTTCTCATGCATGAACTATCTTTATCCCTGTTTTGTAATTTTCCACTTTGCTTCTGGCATCTGGGTGAATAAATGGAATTTCCCAGAACTTTCACAATAAAGGGCAGGGACACTCCTCTTTCCTTACCTAGTGAACCCCATTGGCTTTTGCTATGTCCCCTTTGTCCCTATCCTCTAGCCTGTCCACAACCACGGGAATGAGTGGATGGTCTCCCCTCTTATCTCCACCTTTCTGAGGCACTGCCACAGTGATGCTCCAGTTGTTTTCTCTTTGGGTGACCTTAAGTTCTTGCCTTTCTCCGAGCTCTCCAGGTCTGGACCAAGGTTAATTTGATGGTTGATTCATCATAGCAAGGAGTTGGGAGGAAGAAGGGATTAGAAGTGTCCTCCTCAGGCTTAATTGCTATACGCACACATGTCACATTAAATGATACTGTTTCACTCTGAGGATACCATGGCTTTGATAGAATGACTTTTCTACAGTTTGAGGAAGCCAAATGCTTTGAGCTTCTTTTTGAAGAAGCTTCCTGAAGATGAAATGTGTAAGAACAGAAGCAGAGTGGAAACTTTAGAATAGGAAGAGGACATGGCACAGAATCAGAAGAAGCTAGTGATTGTGAGGCCAGTCATGTTCTAGAAACTGGGTCTCAGAAGATCAGAGGGAAGAGAAATGGGAAGGGCAACAGCACTGTTGTATTTGGTCCCAGGAAGGAAGATAAAAACAGAATGTTGGTCAGAAAAGAACAGTATAGCCGGGCACAGTGGCACCGCCTACAATCTCAGCAGCTTGGGAGGCTGAGGCAGGAGGATCACAAGTTCAGAGCCAGCCTCAGCAACAGCGAGGTGCTAAGCAACTCTGTGAGACCTTGTCTCTAAATAAAATATTAAAAATAGGGCTGGGGATGTGGCTCAGTGGTTGAGTGCCCCCGAATTCAATGCCTGGTACCCCCCCCCCTAAAAAAAGAACAGTATAGCTAAAGGGTTTCTTGGAAATTGGAAGGTCCAAGTACACCGCATATAATTACTTAGAAAAGGAAAATTTGAAGAAAATTAATTCATTTGACTTGAAATAATGTAAACTTTTAAAAACCATGTTCCTATCTGTTAAAACACCAGAAACCCTCTTTCTTCACTCTCCTGTCTCTCTCTCTCTTGTGTGTGTTTGGTAACTGTGAGTGTTTAATATTAACATTTATTTATTTATTTATTTATTTTAAAATATTTTTTTAGTTATAGATGGACACAATGTCTTTATTTTATTGCTAAAATATGTGTATTTGTATGTGGTGCTGAGGATCGAACCCAGGGCCTCACGTATGCAAGGCAAGCGCTCTACTGCTGAGCTACAATCCCAGCCCTAACATTTATTGAGTACTGTGCCCATGCACTATGCCAGGGCTATAAAGATGAAAAGATAACTTCTCCCCATTTGAGATGTACAAGGGTAGTCAGTGTTCACATATTTTAGCAACCAATATTTTTTATATTTTCCAAATATAGAACTAGAATTCTGACTTTACTTTTTTTTTTGGTACTGGAGATTGAACTCAGGGGCACTTGACCACTGAGCCACATCCCCAGCCCTATTTTGGGTTTTATGTAGAGACAGGGTCTCACTGAGTTGCTTAGCGCCTCACCATTGCTGAGGCTGGCTTTGAACTCGCGATTCTCCTGTCTCAGCCTCCCAACGTGCTGGGATCACAGGCTTGCGCCACCGCACCCGGCTTACTTTTTTTAAAAAATAACTTTATTTTATTTATTTTTATGTGGTGCTGAAGATCGAACCCAGTGCCTCACACTAGCAAGGCAAGCGCTCCACCACTGAGCCACAACCTCAGCCCCCTGACTTTACTATTTTTTTTTTTTAAGGACATACACATTTACTCTTTGCTCCTCCAGTTCTTGATTTGCCTTTTCCTGAAGTGGGGTATGGTCCCACCACTCCAGGGTCAGACTCATGGGTGCCTTGCTGCAGCGTTTCCCTCTTTCTGGCTCTTCTGGAAGTTGACAGGTCTGTGCGGAGTCAGTCTTTTGGACAGGCGGAGGCTTTAGGCCATGTTGATCCGTTTTTTAAAACAACGTTGCATTAACATACACAGCGCAGCCACTCTCAAAGTATGGTGGGCGGGGGTCTGAAGACTTACTGAGACCCTGTTGGAGGCTGCAAAGTCAGAACTATGTTTATATTCTAATACTATTAAATCGTTCACTTTTTCATTCTGTTTCACAAGTGAGGAGTGGAATCTTCCAGAGGCAATATGACAAAAGATTGAATGAAGAAACATATATTAACCTGGGTGTGGTGGCACAGTCTCCCAGCCATTCAGGGGGCTAAGGCAGGAAGATTACAAGTTTGAGGACAATGTGGGCAATTTATGGAGACTCTTATCTCAAAATTTTAAAAAAGGGGTTAGGGATGTAGCTCAGTGGTAGAGTGCCACTGGGTTCAATTCCAAGTACTAACAAAGGAAAAAAAAACATTAAGATATGTTCTGTTGCTGGACATAATGGTACATGCCTCTGGTCCCCGTGACTTAGGAGGCTGAGGCAAGAGGATCACAACTCCGAGGCCAGCCTGGACAACTTAGACTCTGTCTCCAAATAAAAAGGTCTGAGGATATAGCTTAGTGGTAGAATGCCTAGCATTCAGGAGGCCCTGGTTTCAATCCATAACACTACAAAGGAAGTAATGAATAGATAAGTGCTTATTTTTACAGTTTTTCAGTTTTTATTTATAACATTACAAAATCAATATCTATATCTATCAATATATAAATGAACCACATTTGGGGTTATCAGTTATCTTTAAGAGAGTAAAGGGGTCCAAAAAGTGTGAGAACCATTGACATAGAAAATCTTCAAGCCTTTGTTCCCAGACTTTGGCTCCAGGCATTTTCTTCAGTGTTGTGTCCTATTGGATCTGTATTCTACAGGGTATGCAAGCAGGGCCTCCTCATCTTGTAGGGTGGGCCCATGGGCCTCAAGTGCCAGTTGAATTAATTTATCCTCCCTGGTCATGGCAAAGCCTCTTGCCACTTATGTTCCCTTTCATAGCCTGTAATTTTTTGGTGCTGGTGTTGAACCCAGGGCCTCATGCATGCTAAGCACTGCTCTACCACTAAGCTATGCTCCCACCCCTGGAGAAATCATTTTTATGAATAAGTAATGAGCTACCAGGTGAGGATGCCTGTGCAGGTTCACTTAGTAGAACCAGTAAAACTGATTGCCTTTTTTAAAGTTAAGAAATGCACATAAACAGAAGCTGGAGTTCTTTCTTCGTGTGTCCTACTGGCTCTTTTTGTATCGCCTAGGGGTGTGCTCACCCCTTTCTGAGGAAAGGTTACCAGGTGACACATTTGTTGCCTCTGCACATGGTTAGCTCACAAATTGGCCTGAAAGTAGTCTCCTTTCTTTAACTGCTTAAAGGGATTTTTTGTTTTGTTTTGTTTTGATACCAGTTTCCACTGTGTTGCCCAGGCTGGTCTCTAAATCCTGAGTTTAAGCAATCCTCCTGCCTCAACCTCCTGAGTGCTGGGATTACTGTTACAGCCACCATGCCAGGTCTTTTATTATTATTTTTGTAATCTTTTTAAAGTCTTCAGATTCAACACTAACCTATTTGCATACTTATCAATTAAGCCTTCATGGTATGCTAGATGTTCTGTGAGGTATGTTGAGCTATACATACCTGTCAAAGTATAGTTCCTGCCCCCGATCCCAGAGTCAGCTGAAGTTAGTGTCAGTAAAGTGAAGAGGTCTGGGCTGGGATTCAGTGGTCGAGCACTTGCCTGGTGCACACAAGACCCTGGGTTTTATCTCCAGCACTGTCCATCCCATGCCCCTCTTCCCCCAAAATACTCAAGAGATTTGCTACATTGCATATATTTTAGAAGTGTTTTCATTGTATAATCTGTCACTTTCCTGTTTTGGGGGAGGGATCAGAATAATTTTTTTCCTTGCTTGTATAAGTAACTTAAATATAAAATGTTATAGCATTAGCATTACTTGCACAAAGCCCCTGTCTTCAATTATACAGTTTTATAAAGTTTTTTTTTTTTTAATTTTTTTTTTTTTGTAGATGGACACAATGTCTTTATTTTATTGCTCTGTATGTGGTACTGAGGATCGAACCCAGGGCCTCACGCGTGCGAGGCAAGCGCTCTACCGCTGAGCCACAATCCCAGCCCCTTATAAAGTTTTTATTGCTTGATGTAACCAGCTTTTTAACAGTGCCATATGTGTGGGCATTTGTAAAACTATTACCAGGTAGTCTGTACTTACCAGTTCTTAAAATCTATAAATATGTATTTTTTTTCTAGGTTGCAATAAAAATAATTGACAAAACTCAGTTGAATCCAACAAGTCTACAAAAGGTAAGACCAGTATCAAGGTTTCTAAAAGTGATTTTTGGTGTTAAGTGCCATCTGATTTGTTCCTTAAGTCTTAACTATTGTTTATTATGTTTAGTGGAGTAAAACTTCTGTTCTTCTCAGTTTAAGTGGAGTATTTTATAAAAATAATAGGGTTGTCTTCATTTGAAAATAATGATTTTAAATGTTCTTAATGACACAAACTGAAGGCTCAGGTTTTAAATAGACTATTCTAAATATTGACTAGAATTTAGTTTTTTTAAAATAGCATACAAATACATTTTCATCTGTTATGCAGATTTGTATACTTTTATAATTAATACTGAAATCTTTAAAGCCAGCAATTTCACCAGGCATGGGGCATGCACCAGTAGGCCCAGCTACTTGGGAGACTGAGATAGGAAAATTGTTTGAGCCCAGGAGTTTGAGACCAGCCTGAGCAACATAGGATGATCCTGTTTCTTTAAAAAATATATGTATATGTGTGTGTATGTGTGCTTGTGATGATTTTGTCTTCTCAGGGTGAATGTTTTAATGACATAAGGCATACAAAAGAGCTTGGTAAACTGCAAATATTCCATAGTTGTAAAGTGTTTTGATAAGTGTAATGCCTACTATATATCATTAATGGATTCCTAGTGGTTACTTTAGTTCTGGTAACTTTAAAGCTATGTCACTTCTTTTTTTAAAAATTTTTAAAAATATCTTTATTTTATTTACTTATTGTTTTTTTATTTTATTATTTTTTTTTTTTTGGTACCGGGGATTGAACTCAGGGGCACTCTACCACTGAGCCACATCCCCAGCCCTATTTTGTGTTTTATGTAGAGACAGGGTCTCACTGAGTTGCTTAGTGCCTCGCCATTGCTGAGGCTGGCTTTGAACTCGCAATTCTCCTGTCTCAGCCTCCCTAAGTGCTGGGATTACAGGCTTGAGCCACCGCGCCCGGCTTACTTATTGTTTTTTTAAATGTGTTGAGGATCAAACCCAGTGCCTTACATGTGTGAGGCAAGTGCTCTACCACTGAGCTATAACCCCAGCCCTAAAGCTGGTGTCACTCTTTTTTTTTTTAATTTTTTTTAAAGATATTGATGGACCTTTATTTTATTCATTTATTTATATGTGGTGCTGAGAATCCAATCCAGTCCCTCACACATGCTAGGCAAGCACTCTGCTACTGAGCCCCAACCCCAGCCCCTGTTGTCACTCTTAATGTATAGAAGGTGAGGAAGGAGATAAGCTTGATCTTACACTAAAAATGGTACTGAGGGCTGAGGATGTGGCTCAGTGGTAGAACATTTACCTGGCATATGTGAGGCTCCATGTTCAATTCCCAACACTGCAGAAGATAGAAATAAAAACAAAAAGTATTAAAACAAATACTTCTTTATGATCTGCAGCCCAGAGTAGGCAGTAAGGTTTCTCAAGATAGCCCTGGGACAGATCCCAAAATTCTAGTCCTTTGTTGTTGTTTTTTTTAGTTTTTTTGTCTTTAATTGTTTTAATTGTAGATGAACACAATACTTTATTTATTTTTATGTGGTGCTAAGGATCCAACCCAGTGCCTCACAGTGCTAGGCAAGTGCTCTACCATTGAGCTACAACCCCAGCCCCAGCCCTTTGTTTTGGAGAGTAAATTTTACCTGTTTTCTCAAACTTTAATTTTTTAATATATTTAAGAATTTAATTATAATAAGTCATTTAAGGGTTACTAAAATGTAGTATTCAGAACTCAAATTACAAGGTTTACTGAGGACTTAAGTCAGTATTCTGTGATGTTAGAAATCTTCCCCAACTCATGTGTCCCTGGAGAGAGAACTAGAACTCTAGCAGTTTTCCAAGGAAGTTCTAACATAGGGTTGTGTCAGGTTGGTTGCGATCTTTCCTTCCTCATGCTTGTTGCTTGCTTGCTTTTTTCATTATTTTTGGTCATAGTTTTTAATTGCTGTTATTCTTTATTATTGCAAATTACTCTAGATCACACCATTATCATTTTTAGTAGGTGGTAGGTTGTCTGGTTAGCTTGATAGTGTGTTTATGCATATTTGCACAACATTAATTTTGGCTTATCATAATCTAATAATTAAAACTTTAAGATTAGTTTGTGGTATAGTTGAAGTACAAACTGTCCATAGAAGACTTATCCCAAAGCTTGATCGATTCAAGTCAAATAACTTGATAAGTATAATATGTTCAGTTTATAAGGTATTATTTTAAATCATGTGTATACGTTCTTCTCTTGTAAATTAGAAGCATTACTTAGTACATTGACTTCAAATTCTTTTGCATTAACTTTTTTTCTATAGGAAAATGGCAATTCTTTTTTTTAATATTTTGTTTAGTTGTAGATGAACACAATATCTTTATTTATTTTATGTGGTGCTGAGGATCGAACCCAGTGCCTCACGTATGAGAGGCAAGCGCTCTCTAAAAGCTAATTCTTTTGCATTAACTTTTTTTCTATAGGAAAATGGCAATTCTTTTTTTTAATATTTTGTTTAGTTGTAGATGAATACAATATCTTTATTTATTTTATGTGGTGCTGAGGATCGAACCCAGTGCCTCACGTATGAGAGGCAAGCACTCAACCGCTGAGCCATTACCCCAGCCCCTTTGGCCGCCTTTTCTTTGCAGTGTTCTGACAGCTTATTTTCTTTTTGGCACCAATCCACAACTGTATCTCACTTGCACCAGGAAGAGCTCTCTCTCTAGAGAGTGATTTAAAGCCCTGGAGCAGCCCTGGAAGATAAATTCACTTTAAGGAACATTCTGCTCACAGCACTCGGTCCATTTGCACTACTACTCCTAGAGGATGTACGCTGGTTGGCTCAGGCAGTATTTGAACATACATGCTAAAATGGTATCAAGTTCACAATATTAGGCTGGTACATTAAATCATGTGCCTTTATTAAAAGCATATAAATTAACCTGAGTTGACTGCATATATTTGCAAGTTGATATTGTCCCACACTTGAGTCTCTTCATTTTTCCCATGTGTTTTTCCAAGCCATTGAATTAATAAACAGTTGATTCTATAAATGATTTCTTTTTCCCCACTGTTTTTGTACTTTTCAACTTCTAACTACTATTACTGGGATACTATTATATTCAAAAACATCTCTTCGGCCAGCTTTTAAAGAACTCTGTAATGTTATATGCCTATAATGGTTTTGGAAACATCAGGAATAACAAAAACATTAGTCTAAGTTATTTTTAGATTCAGTTTGATTATACCAGGTAGTCTTTTTTTTTTTTTTTTTTTTTTTGGTACCAGGGATTGAACTCAGGGGCACTCGACCACTGAGCCACACCCCCAGCCCTATTTTGTGTTTTATGTAGAGACAGGGTCTCACTGAGTTGCTTAGCACCTCGCCATTGCTGAGGCTGGCTTTGAACTCACGATCCTCCTGCCTCAGCCTCCCTAAGTGCTGGGATTACAGGCTTGAGCCACCGCGCCCGGCTTATACAAGGTAGTCTTAATGAGTATCGTCTTATTAAATCCAAGTCTGTCATTAAGAAGCAAATCATGTGGTGTACGCCTGTAATCCCAGCACCTTGGGAGGCCGAGACCAGAGAATTGTGAGTTCAAAGCCAGCCTCAGCAACAGCGAGGTGCTAATCAACTCAGTGAGATCCTGTCTCTAAATAAAACACAAAAATAGGGCTGGGGATGTGGCTCAGTGGTTGAGTGTCCCTGAGTTCAATCCCCAGTACCAAAAAAAAAAAAAAGCAGCAGCAAATCATGGCTCATTTCAAGAAAATGTATATACCTACTCAAAAACCCTAGACTTTATTAAGACATGTCAGAACACTAAGGGTAACCCATCTAAAGTTTCTAATGTGGTCTTTCAGTCTTGGGAGTAGACTGACTGTTAACACAAGAGTGATGCTTAGGAGCATAGAGAAGCTAGACTGCATCAATACAAACCCAAGCTTTAGCCTGCCTAGCTGTGTGATGAGCCACTAACCTCCCTTTGTCCTAATAATTGCACATTGGAGGGCTGTAATATATTAAGCCCACAGCAGAGCTTAGAACAATACCTGGCATATGGTAAGAACTGAGTGTTTGACATTATCATGTGCTCAGCTGAATAATTGGTTTTTGTTTGCTTGGTTTCTTCAGGGTGGATAATGCCTTTTGTTTGTTTAAAAATTTCCCCCACATAGGAATTAAGTAAAGATTAATAATTGAATGGTACATTCCAGCTAGGTCTCTTTTGTTGGATTTAGCTGTATTACTGATAATAACAATTGTTAACATTGGCACATTTAGTCTGTACAGACTGAGCACTGTTCTGAGTTTATACTTGTATGAGGTCAATTCTGTTCTTCAGGAAAGGGAGCCAGGGATGAAGTGTAACCTCTCTTAACTGGAACTCCACCTATGACAGGGAGAGTTGACATTGAGTCAGGCAGGTTTGTCACAATTTAGATGATAGAGAACTCACAGTGAGTGCCACACTGGATTGTTAGCTTAGGAGTTCATTGCTGTCAGGTAATGTGCCTCCCCTGTACTTACTCTTCACAAGCCCTGGACTTTTCACATTAGGTAGTCTGATAGACATTTCTCATCTTCACCTTTGTTAGGTAGATATCATTGCCATTTTCATTTTCCACTGGAGAGACAGATTGAAGAGTTGATGTGATCAAGCCCTCTAGCTAATAAGTGATGGAAAAAAAATAGAAATCTTGGACTGACTCCGAAATGTGGACTTTTTCCACTGCCTTATGCTGCCTTACCATAATTGATTAAATTTCCCTAATTTAGGATTTACAGAAAGTTGGATGGGACATGACTTGAGGCTTCCCACTGAGGTGGGAAGAAGTTCATTAAGCAAGGCTGGGGATATAACTCAGTTGTTGAGTGCTTGCCTCACCTGTATAAGGCCCTGGGTTCAATCCCCAGCACTACAAAAAACAAAGCAAAAGAAGTTCATTAAGGGGTTGCGGTTGTCCCTCAGTGGTAGAGTGTTGTCTTGCATGTGTTCAGTCCTCAGCACCACATAAAAACAAATGAATAAAATAAAGGTATTATAGACCCGATGTGGTGGTGAATGCCTGTAATCCCAGCAGCTCGAGAAGCTGAGGCAGGAGGATTGGAAGTTCAAAGCCAGCCTCAGCAACTTAGCAAGGCCCTAAGCAACTCAATGAGACCCTGTCTTTAAATAAAATATAAAAGGGGCTGGGGCTAGGGTTTAGCAGATAAGCACCTCTGGGTTCAATCTCCAACACCAAAATAAATAAATAAATAAATAAATAAATAGTTTAAAAAAAAAAAGAACAACAACAACACAACAACAATAATAGTTTTATATTTGGGGGAATATTTCAAGTACTTAACAGAGACTCGTGCCCTACCTCCCCTTCCAAACACTGCAAGAGCCATGTTTTTATCCAGGTTTGTTTATTTTCTCATTGCTTCAAACACTAAGCTCCTGTGTCATGCACTGCCTTGTGCACTGTGGGTGTAACACTGAACAAAAATGAAGTTCCTGCCTTCATGGAATAGACATATTAGTGGGGAGCAGCAATAAATACACATACAATGTTATGTAAGTGTTATGAAGAAAAATGAAGTGGGATGCATTAACTGTATTATTTTTTTCTGTGGTCTGGATGTTTCTGTGTCTGGGGCCTTGCTGGCCCTTCCCAGGGAGAGCTAATTCCTAGAGAGGGCAAACTACTGCCCTGTGTGTGCTTCTCAGATGTAAAGCAGCTGATGTGGAGCCCATGCTTCACAGCACCAGTCCTCTATCTGGTTAGCACGTTCCAGGAGGCAGTATTCCTTTGCCCTAATCACCTCAGGCCAGGCACCAGGCAACCAAAGACAGCTCCTACACCCCAGAGCCTGCTCAAAGTTTTACTCTGCCTTGCCTTTCCCACAAAAATCATAATACAAGCATTCTGGGCAGGAGATGTGGCCCTGTCCAGAGACTGACTGAGTATTCCCCAGGTCCTGGGTCCATCCACAGCAAGACCGTTGTCCTTGCTGTCCCTTGGCACCTTCTGCCTCCTGACTCACCCTGGTGCTTTCTTGTACCTTGCATGGTATGGTGAATCCTCACTTCCTGAGAACTGTTAAGAAACTGACTTTCCAATAGCAGCTGTGCCCTGATCTGTCAGCCTCAGATGAAAAGTAGGGACATCCTCTTAGAAACTCATTTAGGAAGTACCCTTGTCCTCCCAAACTAAGTTGGATGAGACTCTGATAAGTCAGATAAATGCAGCTGGCTTGGTGTTAACCGGTATGAAGTGCGGTAAGACTCTGCCTAGGTCTTGAGAGACCCAAAGAGACTTCACCAGATGAACAGGAGAGGGAAAAAACCCTGCAGACCTCACTGCAGGGCTTGGCACAGAGCTTTTGGTAAGGTACGGTGGAGGTTTGCATATAGCCTGAGGAACACCAAGCACAGGCTGTAGAGGTCGATTCTGTCTTCTTGTGGCAGAAAATTAATCATCACTATCCTGTGATACAGCCAGTTTAAACAGTACCAGGGGTTCAGGGACTGAACCCAGGTGTTCTGCTAGCCCCTTTTCTTTTATTTTGAGACAGGGCTTCACTGAGTTGCTGCGGCTGATCACAAACTTGTATCTGCCTGCCTCAGCCTCCCGAGTGGCTAGGATTACAGGCGTGCGCCACCATACCTAGCCAATCTTTTTCTTCTCTTCTCTTTTCTTTTTTAATGCGATGCTGGGGGTTGAACCCAGGGCCTAGTGCATGCAAGGCAAGCACTTTACCAACTGAGCTATATCTCCAGCTCCCCATCTTTTTCTTAAACTGGAATCACCTAATTAAAAGCAAGAGATGTTTGAATATTAAATTTGTAATGTTAGTGAAATAATTGATTTTTTACAAAATATTTTTTAGTTGTTGATGGATCTTTATTTTATTCATTTATCATTTATATGTGGTGCTGAGGATCGAACCCAGTGCCTCATGCATGCTAGGCAAGCGCTGTACCACTGGGCCACAACCCAGCCCCTGAAATAATTGATTTTTAAGAAATATTTCTATGATGGCTGGTTTACTGGGCAGCCTAAAGCACATCCAGGAATGGGTTCAGCAGCTTTGTTATTGGACAGGCCCCCCACCTGCTTTAGATCAACATCTGTCTTCTAGAAACTTCTGTAACACTTTCCTCTCTTTTGCCATTTGGAGGTATGGAGGCTAAATTTATTATCCAAACATGGCCAGCTCATTGAGCCTGCCATTTTGAGTTTTCTTGATTTTCCGTTCTCCAAAATAAATAGTCTCAGCTTTTGACCACCAAAGGAGTTGCCCTCAACATAGGCCTAGTTTATTCCATTCTTATACTTTTTTTTTTTTTAAGGAAAACTCTTTTTTTTTTTTTTTTTTAATATTTTTTTAGTTGTTGATGGACACAATGTCTTTATTTTATTGCTTTGTATGTGGTGCTGAGGATCGAACCCAGGGCCTCACGCATGCGAGGCAAACGCTCTACCACTGAGCTACAGTCCCAGCCCCCTTATACTTGTTTTTCTTACCTAAGTTTGATGATTTTTTTTTTTTGGATACCAGGAATTGAACCCGGGGGGCATTTAACCATTGAGCCACATCTCTGGCCCTTTGTATTTTTTATTTTGAGACAGGGTCTTGCTAAGATGCTTAGGGCCTCAGTAAGTTGCTGAGGCTAGGCTTTGAACTTGAGGTCCTCCTGCCTCAGCCTCCTGTGCCACTGGGATTATAGACATGTGCCACTGTGCCCAGCCTGAGTTTGATGATTCTTGCTAAGACAGTTGGCTTTCTGTCCTAATTCCACTCTACTGGTGTCGACTCCACATCCTGCGTGGATGATAGACATTATTCCCCAACTGGTAAAAGACTGACTAAAAGAAGTAAGGTGATGAAAAAACCACAGAACACAGAAAATAGTTTTGAAACACAGCAGTAGCACGGGCGGGCCCACAGCCAGGTAACCTGTTAGATGGCAAAAAGGCAAATGGACAGGAGGCAGAATGGCCCCCACATGTGCTTTCTTTACATTGGGGACATCAAAGAGCTTTCATCAAACATTCTTTCCCAAGGTAGGAAGAAGGTGGAGTCTTGCAGTCAGCAGGTTGATTGACATATTGGCAGGTCACACTCATCTCAGAGGGGCTGCAGCTACACAGCAGGTCAGCTCTGTCTCTAGTGCTGTGTGGGACTCTTGTGTGGTGGTCCACACACAGCCCATGGATGGCTCTCTACTGGGACTTTTCTGAGGAGGGAGTGGGGAGGAGGCAGTGCTAGGGATAGAACTCAGGGCCTCACACCTGTTAGACAAGCATCCTAATGAATCTTTTATATTAGTTGTCACAGTTTCATGATGTCTAAATTGAACCTGGAGGTCTTTATCCGATTAAATATTCAACAAGGCGGGAACAAAGATCTGTCAATGGAGATTCCATCCTTTCATGATGAATGCTGCTGACCTAGTAGTGAAATATGTTATATGTTTGAGTACATTTGAGTAAAATTGAACCACTATTCTGTTTTCTTTCCTCCCTCCCCTCCTTCCTTCCTTCCTTCCCTCCCTTTTTTTTATGATGCTGGGGATTGAACACAGGGCCTCATGCATGCTAGGCAGGCACTCTACACTGAGCTATAAGCCCAGACCTTTATAAATTTTGTTTTGAGACAGGGCCTCTCTGAATTGCCCAGGTTGGTCTCAAACTTGGGATCCTCCTGCCTCAGCCTCCCAAGTAGTTGGTATTACAAGCATGTGCCACCATGTCTGGCCTCAGCCACTATTTTTTTTTTTTTTTTTGACATGACATCTTTATTACTCACTGTTTGTTTTTTTTTTTAACTTCCTTTGGTTGTAGATGGACACAATGTCTTTCTTTTATTGCTTTGTATGTGGTGCTGAGGATCGAACCCAGGGCCTCATGCATGCGAGGCAAGCGCTCTACTGCTGAGCTACAATCCCAGCCCCTATTTACTCATTGTTATGTGGTGCTGAGGATCAAACCCAGTGACTCCCGCATGCAAGGCAAGCGCTCTACCACGGAGCTACAATCCCAGCCCCTCAGCCACTATTCTTTTTTTTTTGGATACTGGAGATTGAACTCAGGGGCACTTGATCACTGAGCCACATTCTCAGCCCTATTTTTTTTGTGTGTGTGCTTTATGTAGAGACAGGGTCTCACTGAGTTGCTTAGCGCCTCGCCATTGCTAAGAGTAGCTTTGAACTACCTGAATTCTCCTGTCTCAGCCTCCTAAGTGCTGGGATTACAGGCTTGCATCACCATGCCCGGCTACAGCCACTATTCTTTCTTTCTTTCTTTCTTTTTTTTTTTTTTTTTAATTTTTTAGTTGTTGATGAACCTTTATTTATTCATTTATTCATATGTGGTGCTGAGGATCGAACCCAGTGCCCCATACATGCAAAGCAAACGCTCTACCACTGAGCCACAGTCCCAGCCCCTACAGCCACTATTAAATCTAAATTTTTAGTGAGAAAGAAAGGAAAATCCTATGTTTTTAAAAATTTAACCAGATTTACTAAAGAAAAAGATGACTATTAAGCGTAAGGATATGCAGGATGCACAATAGGGTGCCATATGGGTTTTTGAAGCATTATGGACTATAGATCTCTTTCCATCAGGGTCTTCTGTAGGGAGAGCTTATTTACATTCACTTTGCTCTTCTTTTTAAGACTGGTGTTTTAGAGCCTCTGTTGGTGTTTAGAGCTCTGTAGCATTAGTGGCCTTTTTTGGCATTCTAGGTTTTTTATTTTTATTTTTTTTTAAATATTTTTTGGTTGTTAATGGACTTCTATTTTATTTATTGATATGTGGTGCTGAGAATTGAACCTAGTGCCTCACACATGCTACCACTGAGCCACAACCTCAGTCCCCCAGCCCTTTTTGCTTAGAGACAGTCCCGCTGAGTTGCTTAGAGCCTCACTAAGTTGCTGAGGGTGGCTTTGAACTCATGATCTTTGTGCCAAGCTTTAGGGGATCTTTTTGTGGGACAGCCAGGGAACTGTCTGATTTGAAGACAGAGAGAACCAGTTCTTCCTTGTTATGTGGTCTGCAGTATAATGACTTGTACTGCTGCCACCGTGGGGGTATTTAGGGCACTGTTGCTTCAGTTTCCTTAAACCAGTAGTTTTCAGCCCTTTCTATGCATTGGAATCATTTGTGGAGTTTGAGAACAAAAACAAAACAAAACAAAACAAAAAGCAATGTTTTCCTCACAGCTCCAGTACTTTCCTCCCTAGAGGTCCTGGCTGGGTGGTTGGGGGAGTGTGGTGATACCAGTGCACAGCCAATGAGAGTGGCCCCTGGACTGCCCGCAGTCCCTAGTTGTAAACACCGCACTTCTTCCACATGGCAGTCATGGGTCCCAAGCCTCACAGACTGCCTCCATTCCACTGCTGACTATTCCCTACCTCCTGGAACTCTCAGGGGCACCGTGACACCTGGCTCCTGGACACCTTTCCCCATCAGCTAAAGCACAGGTCGTTTGCAGAATCTCAGTCATTGAACAGGTGCTCATCTCTTTTCTTCTTCCTCTTCTTTCTTCTTACCTCTCTCTTTCTTTTTCTTGTGTTGACTTTTAGCAAACCAGCGATTCAGGTTGTTAACAAAAGTAGATAAAACAGTCCCAGCCGGGTGCGGTGGCACATGCCTGTAATCCCTGCACTTTGGGAGGCTGAGACAGGAGAATCGCGAATTCAAAGCCAGCAATGATGAGATGCTAAGCAACTCAGTGAGACCTTGTCTCTACATAAAACACAAATAGGGCTGAGGATGTGGCTCAGTGGTCAAGTACCCCTGAGTTCAATCCCCAGTACCAAAAACAAAAACCAAAAAATAAAACAGCCCCTACCTATTATTTCAATCCAGTGTCTGCATTCAGGTCATTGCAGTGAATCTGGCAAAGCATATAAATGGGGGATGCTAGGACACGCTCCTTAATTGTACATTCTTAAAGTACTGAGAATAAAAATGTATGGTTTATTACTTTTGGATTTCTCAAGAAGTAGTAGAAATGGAAGAAGATAAACTTCAGTGTTCTTCTTCTTTACAGGGAACTATTAAATTTGTTGCCAGACTTATTTTCTTTTGGCAAGAAATAATATAGCTTGTTATTTAGAATAGATTATGAATTTAAAATATTAGAATTTGTTTTAATAGATAGCATAGATTCTTTTTTAAAAATTTTTTGTAATTGTAGATGGACAGAATGCCTTCATTTTATTTTATTTTTTTCATATTTATTTGTTCTATTTAGGCTTACATGATAACAGTGCAATTTGATTCATTGTACATAGAGGATAACATATCAATTCTCTAGTTGTAAGTTGTATAGAATTATAACATATATGCAGTCATACATAAAGTTAGGGCTATAATAACCATCATATTCCACTACCTTTACTGTCCCCATGCCCTCTCCCCCCTTACACCTCTGTGAACAGAGTTCCACCATTGTTCCCATGTCCTTCCCCACATTATGGATCAGCATCCACTTATCAACAAGTACATTTGGCATTTGGTTTTCTGAGATTGGCTTACTTCACTTAGCATGATATTCTCCAACTCCATCCATTTACCTGCAAATGCCATAATTTTATTCTCTTTTATTGCTGAGTAATATTCCATTGTGTATATATACCACAGTTTCTTTATCCAGTCATCTATCAAAGGACATCTAGGTTGGTTCCACAGTTTACAGAATACTTTTATTTTATTTATTTATTTTTTAAATATTTTTTTAGTTGTTGATGCATCTTTATTTTATTCATTTATTATTTACATGTGGTGCTGAGGATCGAACCCAGTGCCTCACGCGTGCTAGGCAAGCGCGCTACCACTGAGCTACAGCTCCAGCCCTATTTGTTTATTTTTATGTGGTGCTAAGGATTGAACCTAGTGCCTCACACATGCTAGGCAAGTGCTGTATCACTGAGCTACAGCTTCAGCCCAGATTCTTTATGCTATTTTTAGAAAAATCACCAAAGAACAAATTATTTTAAGTGAGTTAAACTTAGCATAGCATGAACCCATTTGCAACTGCACACACACACACACACACACACACACACACACACAAAGGGTATATATTAGACCTTTGGAACCAGGAGATTAATTATAACAATGACGTCAGCTGGAATCCCCATCCTGTATCTAGTGCATATTCTGTGCAGGTGCTGCTATGGTCTCTGCATGGTGTGTTCCTCCACTGCAGGGTCACAGGACCATGGAGTCCAGGCACCTAAACCCAGGGAGTGGTGGCACTGTTGTGGCTCTAGAGGTGAACTTTTTTTTTTTAAATACATTTTCTTAGTTGTAGGTGGACACAATACCTTCATTTTATTTATTTATTTTTACATGGTGCTGAGGATGGAACCCAGTGCCTCACATGTGCAAAGCAAGCGCTCTGCCACTGAGCCACAACCCAGCCCCGAGGTGAACTTTTTTTTTTGGCGAGGGGAGGGTGGGTGTTAATGGTGATTGAACTCAGGGGCACTCGACCACTGAGCCACATCCCCAGCCCTATTTTGTGTTTTATGTAGAGACAGGGTCTCACTGAGTTGCTTAGCACCTCACCATTGCTGAGGCTGGCTTTGAACTCACGATTCTCCTGTCTCAGCCTCCCAAAGTGCTGGGATTGCAGGGGTGCATCACTGCACCAGGCTATGAGTTACTGTTTTCTTTGCTTGTCTGTAATTTTACCATATTCCTTTATCAGTACAGTGTCTATAAGAGAATTCTTTGGAATCTTTCTAGGCAAATACATTTCTGAGTTTACCTGTGGTATATAAATGGAATCATGCTACATGTATTCTTTTCCTGTTTACTTGCCTCTGCCCGCCTGCACTGTACTCTGTAATCTCCTTTCATTGCTATGCCCATGCTCAAGATGACATGTGGAGGGCTGGAGTTGTGGCTCAGTGGGAGAGCGCTTACCCCTTATGCATGAGGCACTGGGTTTGATCCTCAGCACCACATATAAATAAATGAATAAAATAAAGGTCCATCAACAACTAAAAAAATAATTTAAAAAGAAATTACCTGTGGGGCTGGGGTCATAGCTCGGTGGTAGAGTGCCTGCCTAGCATGCATGAGGCACTGGGTTCCATCTTCAGCACCACATAAAAATAAACAAATAAAATAAAGGTATTCTGTCCGTTTACAACTAAAAAAAAATTTTTTTTAAATAAAAAAGATTGGGCTGGGGATATAGTTCAGTTGGTAGAGTGCTTGCCTCGCATGCACAAGGCCCTGGGTTCGATTCCCAACAGCAAAATAAATAAATAAATAAATAAATAAATAAATAGGATTACATATGAATGAGCCACATGTATTATCCATGCGTGGTTCAGGGGCCTTTGGATTGCTCATAGCTGTCTGTCACAAACATGCTGCTAGCCAGTCTGTATGTGCCCTGGCATACTGTGCTAGAGTTTCTTAAGGACACTGACTCAGGAGTGGAGTCTTAGCTCACAGGGTGTGCACATCCTCACTCATTAAAGGACAGAATTATTTCTAGAGTAGTTGTGCTAATTTATAGTCCCATTAATGGCATAGAAGAGAGGATGTGAGTAATATGGCATCTTTGTCAAAGCTTGATTTTCTCTGATTTCTGAATTCTTGCCACCATTCTGATGAGTATAAAACTAATATCTTGTTCTAGCTTTAGTTTAGCATTAGTGGTGAGGGTGCATCTGTGCATGCCTGTGTTTCTTCTGTGAGTGCCTGCTCAAGTGTTTTGTTTGGGTTTGTGGGGTGGGGTACTGGGGGTAGAACCCAGTCGTGCTCTACCACTGAGCTGCACCCCAAGCCCATTTTACTTTTCCCCAAGGAAGTTCTCTCACCTGGAACTTGGAATCCTCTTGCCTTAGCCTCCTGAGTATCTGGGATGACAGGTGTACGCCACTGTGCCCAGCTCTTTTTTCAATTTCTATGGATTTTTTCTCCTTACTCCTTTTAGGTCATTTTATATTGTGGATACTATTGTATATGGCAAGTATCTGCCACTTGATGCTTTATCTTCTCACTTTCTGGATGATATTTTCAATAAAAAGCAAAGGTTCCTAGTTTTTGTTTGTTATCTTTTTTAACGTTTCCTTTTGCTGAGGGATAATTGGGAATTGAACTCGGGTGCTTAATCACTGAGCTATACCCACAGCCCTTTTTATTTTTAATTTTGAGACAAGGACTCACTAAGTTGCTTAGAGCCTTACCAAGTTGCTGAGGCTAGCCTTGAACTTGGAATTCTCCTGCCTCAGCCTCCTGAGTCACTGGAATTATAGGAGTGTGTGCGCCATCACGCCAGGCTAACCATTTTTAAAGTTTACTTTTAAACTGATAGATAAAACATAAAAGTATTACATGTTGATAGGGTATTTTTATGCACTATCCATTTTGTAATGTTTAGATAAGGTTAAACATACCTATCACCTCAGACGTTTATCATTTCTTTATGGTGAAAACTTTCAGAAAGGTTCCTAGTTTCAGTGCAATTGAATCTCTCTTATGGTTTGTACTTTCTGTGTCTTCTTTATGAAGTTTTTCCCAACATGGGATCATAAAGATCCTTGTCTGTTGTCTTCAAGGTTTTATAATCTTTAAATCACCTGAAAGACATGTGTGTGAAGTGGTAGGTATCCAGTGGCACAGGTTTTCTTGTGTGTTCGTTGTGACCTGTCACTCCTCTCCTCACTGCTCTGCAGCGTGGAGTTTCCGGCTGTACACAGTTCTCTCCCACAGCACCTACACACATTTGTTCATCAGAAGTGATTAGTCTGGTTCACTCCACAATGACCATTTTAATTTTATGTTCATATTTTAAAAAAACATACAGGCATAAACCTGAGCTACATTAGAAACACAGGAGACTTTATAACTTACTCTTCAGGCCACTTGTGACCTAATAAGTCAGGGAAGAGACAAAGAGACAGCAGGTTCAGATGCACTTACTACACTGAGCACTCTTGAGCCTCTTAGTCAGAAATTGATACGGTTTAGTTCTATGAACCTCTAGTTAGTCCCTGATAGTTTCCCCTCCTGTCCTCTATTCATTTACTACTGGGGATTGAACTCAGGGGTACTCGACCACTGAGTCACATCCCCAGCCCTATTTTGTGTTTTATGTAGAGACAGGGTCTCACTGAGTTGCTTAGCACCTCACCATTGCTGAGGCTGGCTTTGAACTCGCAATTCTCCTGTCTCAGCCTCCCTAAGTGCTGGGATTACGGGCTTGCGCCACCGCGCCCGGCTCTGTCTTAATTTTCGTATCTGAATTTGTACTATTTTCTGAGAGATTTCATTGACTGCTTTTCAACCCTTTTATTGAATTTCTTCCTGATATTGTAATTCATCCCCAAGCCAGTGACCTTTCTTCAGTGCATCATGTTCTTTTTTTGTGAATGTGATGGTTGCTATTACTCTTTCTTCCTCATTTCTAAATCTTTAAAAACACCAAAATCATTGTTTGAAGTAATTCTGTTTCTTCTTCTGATTTTCCTTTTTCTCTTCATTTTTTTGTTTGTTTTGGGGGGATACTGTGGGTTGAACCCAGGGGCACTCTACCACTGAGCTATACCCCCAGCCCTTTTAATTTTTTATTTTGAGACAGAATCTCACTAAGTTGCCCAGGCTGACGTCAAACTTGCAGTCCTCCTGCCCTAGCCTCCCACATTTGTTGGGATTACGTGCATGTGCCACTGCACCAGGCTTCCCTTTCGTTTTAATCTCTGGTTATCTACAAATATCCCAAGACTCTTGGCTGTCTGCGAGCAAGGCACAGAAGCACAGGACTGAGTGTTGTGTACATAAGAATTGGGCCATTGGTGACTAGGCAGAGATTAAGTCACCCTGCTGGAAGATATTAGAATATCCATATCTATAGATATTTCTGTTTTTTAATATTTATTTTTAGTTGTAGGTGGACAGAATATCTTTATTTTATTTTTATGTGGTGCTGAGGATCAAACCTAGTGACTCATGCATGCTAGGCGAGCACACCACCACTGCACCATAACCCTAGCCCCAGATATTTTTCATTTAAACTGATTTTTCCCAGAAAAGTACCCTCCAGTCTCTTTTTCAATATGATGCAAGAAGGGCTGGAGGAGTCCTGAGAGGCAAGCAAACAAAATGAGTGGAGAGGGTATGTCACCATTCAGTGGGCTTCTGTTTTCAGGACAGGGTCCTCACACCTAGATGCTGTGATTCAGCCTTTCAGAAAATAGGCTGCCAACGTATACCAGGGCAGAGAAGGGGAAGGCACCTCGATGGGCAGGCTGCAGGAATTGGTGCGCTTAGGCCAGGAACAGGACATGTGCTTGGGCCGCCTCCTTCTGCCCTTACATCTGGGTATCTCCTTTTCCAAAGAAGAGGCTGGTTGTCATTGTGTTTCCTGCCATGATTTCGAGCACCAGAGGTATCATTCAGCCTGCCACTCAGCAGCCCTGGCCTGTTCTGTTCCATACTTGTACACCTAAATACATGGCATGGTGATTAGATCAATGTTGTGTCTGTAACTCCCCTATGCTCTTTTATATACCATTTTATTTTCATATTGTTGGTAAAACTGTCTTTTACCAAAGATAACACCTGTGCATACCAAGTCCTGGCTGTGTGGACATTTCTTTACTCCTCTGACACTGTAGGCTTAGGGTCCTTGATACTCCCATCACCAGGATCCTGTACCTGCCTTCAGAGGTATGTGAAAATGTGTTGAGGATGCAGGTTTATCAGTGAAGGAAGAATTCTTTAATGTTATATATTTCTGTGTTGATTTTTTTTCCAACTAGTGTCTCTTTATAACTTAAAAGGGAATACAGAAAAATAAGGTAACAAAACTCAAAATATGTTGTACAATCCTTATAGAAACTTTTCTTAAAGTACATGTTTTCCTTTAATAAAATATTCCTGTTCATGTTTAATGATCTCCAGTTAATGATCTCCAATAGGTTCCCAAATTGTGAAATATCTGGTATTTTTATCTTACTTGTATGCAAATTATCAACTTCTAAAAAGCTTGTATGCCAGAGCCTACCAGTTGCTCTTTTTTTTTGGTGGTCAGGGGATTGAACCCTGGGCCTTGTGCATGTGAGACAAACACTCTACCAACTGAGCTGTATCCCCAGCCCTTCACCAGTTTGCTCTTCATCTCCTGTATCAGCAGCGTATAATTTGTAAGTTGTTTAATTATTCTGGTTGTCATTTTCCAGGGTAACAGCCTTAGAGCATGGATCTTTGAGTCCCAACAACTTAGTCTCTGGACGAACCCTTTGCCTTTCTCATCTTCCTTCTCTGTGAAGTACAGATGATCATATCCCCCTTCAACCTGTAGGATTTAGATGAGATCATAGATGCAAAGCATCTAACTACTTCAGACACTGGAGGGACTGGGTGACTGTTAGCTTCTGCCTCTGCCTGTCCTTGTGTATTTGGCATAGAGTTATTAACTCATTTGCTGCTTGCCAGTTTCTATTTAGTACATAATTCTGATAGGGAGACGTAAAGTGACCCTACCCTGTTAGGAACTCTGGTCCCTTCGTGATGTGTTTTCACCAGAATCATTGGTTCCTGCTTTAATTAATGTAGCAGTTCTCAAGGTTTTATGTAACAAATAATTAATCTAACAAATAATTAATCTGATTTATCTAACAAATAATGCAGACTGAGCTGTCTCAAGAGGTCTTGGCTGGATGTCAGCCCAGCTGCCACATCTGAAGGCTGGCTTGGAGCTGGCAGGTGTTTTTGAGAGGGCACTCTCACGTGGCTGTTGCTGGGACTTGAGTTCACCACTGATTGTGGGCATGTGGCCTTACTGCCTTGTCATATGGGCCTGTCCACAGTGGTGGTTGAATGTCCTCGTCATGCTCAAGCAAGCCATCTGGGAGCAAGGAGGGAGTACTGTCTGGGACCTTGTTGGCTCCAAAGGCCCCCTCTTCTTTGCTTCTGCCACATTCTGGTGGTTAGGAGCAAGTAACTGAAGTTAGCCTTGCTCCCTGTCCCCTTACTAGGGATTGAATCAAGGACCTTGTACGTGCTAGCAAATACTCTACCATTGAGCTACACCTCCAACTCTTTTTCTTTTCTTTTGATATAGGGTCTTGCTATATGGGCCTGTCCACAGTGGCATTTGAATGATCCTTGTACGTCAGTAGACCTACCTTTTTTTTTTTTTTTTTTAAATATTTATTTATTTTTTTAGTTGTAGGTGGACAGAATATCTTTATTTTATTTTTATGTGGTGCTGAGGATCGAACCCAGTGCCTCACGCATGCTAGGCGAGCACGCTACCACTGCGCCATAATCCCAGCCAGTAGGCCTACCTTTTTTAAAAATATTTTGTTTAGTTGTAGATGAACACAATATCTTTATTTATTTTATGTGGTGCTGAGGATCGAACCCAGTGCCTCACGCATGCTAGGCAAGCGCTCAACCGCTGAGCCATAACCCCAGCCCCTAGGCCTACCTTTTAAGGGGAAGAATTGTGAACATATTTTGAAATGACCACACATGAGGTGCTTGTTGAAAAGTAAGATTCTGCCTGGTATGGTGGCCACTTGGGAGGCTGAAGCAGGAGCATCACAAGTTCAAGGCCAGCCTGTGCAACTTAGTGAGACTCTGTCTCAAAATAAAATAAACCAAAAAGAAGGGCTGGGATGTGGTTCAGTGGTAGAGCACTTCACTAGCATGCATGAAGCCTGGGTTCAGTTCCTATGACACACCACACACACGTGCACGCACACACACACACACATGCACACACAGTGAGATTCTCATACCCCATTTCACATGGAATGGTAAGTAGGACTAAGAATCTGTACTTTGCCACAAACACCCTGTTGACTGGTGTGGGTAGCTGGTCCCCACCTG
Source organism: Geosciurus inauris (assembly GCA_004024805.1). Lineage (NCBI taxonomy): Eukaryota > Metazoa > Chordata > Mammalia > Rodentia > Sciuridae > Geosciurus > Geosciurus inauris. The sequence goes on along the minus strand of PVHX01003860.1, from coordinate 36,638 downwards.
GAAACATTGCTGTGGCCAGAACAGGATCACTTGGTCTTCCTTAAATGCCTCCCCTGGTCACATCTCTCCATCTTCACTTACACAGAACACATGAACTCCTTGTTAAGAGGTAGACATCCTTTTTAAGTTCTGCATAAATCCCTAGACAGAAGTAAGTTCTTCCTCCCTTGAGTTTCTATAATCTCTCATCTTTCCCCTGGTCTTGACTTTAATTCATTTTGTTTCAATTCTACTGCACTACTAATAGGAATTAAAAAATAATTACCTTGCTTTGACCCGCTCTCCTGCTGGCAAGCAGAGCAGTGACAGCTCTGTAGCAAGCATCCGTTCTCCTACCAGGGATGAAGCCTTGTGGCCATTAGAATGCCAAGGAGGCAGGCTCAAACCACACTTCTTGGTATATAGTGCTTTCTTTCTTTTTTTTTTTAAATAAGTAGATGGACACAATGTCTTTATTTTATTGCTTTGTATGTGGTGCTGAGGATCGAACCCAGGGCCTCACGCATGTGAGGCAAGCGCTCTACCGCTGAGCCACAATCCCAGCCCATATAGTACTTTCTTAAAGGCTTTTATCAAACAAGTGTGTTCTGTTGTGTGCCAGGCTTGGTTTCAGGCTCCTGTGGATGACAAGGTGATAATAAACAGGTACACCAAAATGCATAGTCATGACCTAAAAAGACATTCTGAGGAGAAAATGAACAGATGGCTCTGCTGGGAAACAAAGGAGACTCACCCAGAGAGCTTCAGAGAATCTGCCCAAGACTGGAAGAGCGAAAAGAAGAGACTTAAAAGAACTTAGCATGAGCCGGGCGCGGTGGCTCAAGCCTGTAATCTCAGCACTTAGGGAGGCTGAGACAGGAGAATTGCGAGTTCAAAGCCAGCCTCAGCAATGGCGAGGTGCTAAGCAACTCATTGAGACCCTGTCTCTACATAAAACACAAAATAGGGCTGGGGATGTGGCTCAGTGGTCGAGTGCCCCTGAGTTCAATCCCCAGTCCCGCAAAAAAAAAAAAAAAAAAAAAAAAAGAACTTAGCATGTTCTAGCAACTAAAAAGAGTCAGGGTGCCTGGCATGGGTGTTGGAAGGACAGAAGCTGCGAAGTGTAGGGCTGCCAGGCCACAGACAGGGCTTAGTTCTGAGTGCAGCATCCCAAGCTGTCCCGGTATGGTATCCAACTTGGAGATCTCACCTGGGTTCACTGGTATAGCTCTGTTCAGCTGGAAGGTTGTCAGGGGCTGGACTAAGGACATTGGGTCCCTCTTTGCATGTGCTACCTTTCATCATCAAAGAGGTTAGACCAGTTTCTTCACATCAGTCGAAGAGAGCCCCTAATGCCTAAGCATTTTAATCCACTCTCTGCTTGCTCTAAATTTGTTAATGTTGCATTGGCCAAAGCAAGTAATAGAGCCAAGTCATAAGTCAGCATGAAAGGGGTACTCTACAACTGCGTGCCCAGGGCCTGGCACTAATACGGTAGTCTACTGTGGCCTCCATGCTGCATTGCCCATGATCTCCAATGAGGATTTCCCATGTTGGTTTTGTTCAGAACATTGTCATATAACCCTTTGGAATCGTCATCTCATATGTTCATGATGTAGTTCATGGTACTGCATGAGTTTGATTCACAGAATTTGGAACTCCTGAATAGATGCTGAATCAAACTAAGTTTAATCACAGGGCAGTCTCAGCAACTTAGCAATTAAACTTTAACCTGTGATTAAATTTAAGTCTGATCTTGTGTTTTCTAGATCATAAAAAAGAAAATTTAGTGTGTGGTACTCTCCCCTTTGGAACCACTACTGTTGTCCATAAATGGAAGTATTTGGAAGTAATGGTTGGGTAATAGATTACAAACCTGCTTCAGAGTTAGTCCAGACTGTCATGTTAGTCTTAGGTATGCGACAGTACACATTAGCAATGAATAAGCATCTAAGAGCAAATTTAAATTTCTGTTGCAACAGTGGAGTATGTTTAATAACTTGGGGGGTTGTCTGTCTTTCTTTTTTTTTCTTTTTCTTTTTCTTTTTTTTTTTTTTTTAGCTCTTCAGAGAAGTAAGAATAATGAAGATTTTAAATCATCCAAACATAGGTACTTTCTGCTTTCTTAAATATTTTTGGGTCTAAATGTGTTCTTGAAAAGTGTGTCATAAAGCTAAACAGGTATTCCCAAAGTGATAGGAGACTCCTTCCCAACCCCTAGCCTGGATACGCTTTTAATAAATTATGTACTCAAGTTGGTCATTTGTATTAGCTTTTCAAAATTAAAGACAGGTTAAAAGCTCAGGCTTAAATAAGCATTTGAGGGGGGCTGGGGATGTAGCTCAGTTGGTAGAATGTTTGCCTTGCATGCACAAGGCCCTGGGTTTAATACCTATTGCCAAAAAAAAAAAAAGACCAACTAAATAAACAGTTGAATTTAAAGTTTTAATGTAGTAGAAATATCCATAATCAAACTATAATTTTCTAATTTTTTAATGTATGAGAAAATACAATTGTATTTCGTTAGTAGAATGGAATTAAAGGAAGTTAGAATAATATTTTCAAAGATATAATACTTTTTTGCTATGACTGTGTTCCTACAAATATACTTGTCTGCTGAGTCACGTTTAAAACATGGGATACTAGAAGCCAGGGACAGTGGTGCACACCTATAATCCCAGCAACGCAGGAAGCTGAGGACCACAAGTTTGAGGCCAGCCTCAGCAACTTATTGAGTCCCTGTCTCAAAATAAAAAAGCTGGGGATGTAGCTCAGTGGTCGAGTGCCACTGAGTCTAATTCCCAGTACTGCCAAGAAAAAAAAAAAAAAAAGGATCCTTGTTATCTAATGACATTTTTATAAGAAATTTTATAAAGCAGAGATTTTTTTAATGTGTCCTCTGTGTACTCAGCACTGCCAGGTGTTTGAAAATGAGGAAGTAATATGGTTTTACTGCCCTTGTGGTTATTATTGGAACAAAATTAAATGTGTAATACAAATAAATAAATTTTTAAAAGATTAAATATGCAGATTATCTAATACCCCACTGTACCTGTATCCCAATGAAAATTTTGTTGCCATATATGTCATAATAAGGCTTTTAAAGTAATATGACTGCATTTTATACAGTAGTAGCTTCTGTAGTCTAAACACAGTAAATGAGAGAGGTGATGTTTAGTGTTAAGGACAACCTGTGAACAGCTAGGCACAAGAATAGAAGGACAGCATGGAACCATAGAAGGGAAAGACTTCCACTCAGAGCTGGACTCGATTGCGGACTTGAACAAAGAGAGTATACCCTATGTCATCCAACCAACTACCATCATTTAAAGGCATTGTTGTTTTATATATACAAAGAACAAAAAATCCTACCAAGTCATCATCCTGATATCAGGGGATAATAATTAAAATGTGAAACACGCACAGCTCAGAAATCAATGAAAGATATGCCGTAAGGGAAGAAAGATCACAAGGAATTTAACAACAGGAGGAAAGCCGCCCTTTTTTTTCCTATTCAGCTTCAACTCTTTGAGGTTAGCCAGCCAGCTCTGAACTTTACATTTTAGTTTTTAAGCAAGAAAACAAAACTTTATCACTATTACCTAGAACTAACTTCAACGTACTAATTTATCCTTTAATTATTTAAATTGTATCCTGGTTATAGTTTCCTACTTACTAAATGATATATCTTTGATATTAGATTAAAAATTTTTTAAATTTTCTGTTAATTAAAATTAAATTAATTCAAAATTAATTCAAATTAATTAAAAAAAATTAAAGTAATTTTTCCAGGGCTGGGGATGTGGCGCAGTGGTATAGTGCTTGCCTGGCATGTGTGAGGCCCTTGGTTTGATCCCCAGCACCAAAAGAAAAAAGAAAAAAATCCTTCCCCAGAAGAGCCAAAATTTGCATTAGAATATTAAAGGGATTTCATTTTTTTGTTGCTTGTTTATCACTACATATATCTTAACTTTTCTAAATGGTTTTTCTTCACCATCTGAGTATATCCAAGTCTAAGAAACGGTCTAATAGTTTTGTTCTTCAGTTCATCTGACATTTATTGACTATGCCATTGTGAACTTTGACCTAGTACTCTACTGAGGCATCAGAAAATCACCTGTTGTGTAACAGATGAGCATACCTGTTCTCTTTTGAATTAATTTAATTTTAAAGACAGTATAACAAAATAGATATGTAAAATGATGACTTGATAGCTTTACAGATATATTTCAATCTGTGACAATGATTGTTTTTAGCAAAACTAAAAACCCCCCTGAAAATCATTCTTTTTTTAAAAAAAGTTCTTTTCAGTTTATTGCCTCATAATCCTTTCTACTTTTTGCTGTTTCTGGCCTCAGCATAGTGATGAAGAAATCTCGTTCTTTGAGATTATAAGAGTTATAATAAGCTCCCCAAGGAGCAGAAGTCTCAGGTGGAATCACCTCTTTAAGGCCGTGGTGACAAGTGAGCAGACTCACACTTGCAAAGCAGAGTAGATCTGGATGACCCCTACCAGTTGAGAGAAGTAGGCATGAGGGTTAGGCTGCTGGGAGTGCAGCTGGCCCTCACAGACATACAGGCAGTGACAGGGATAGAGGAAAATGAGCACATACACTTGGCAGCACCCCGACAGCATCTGAACACCCAGAAGCACTCAGATTCCATTTTTATGGAATCCTTTATTTTTATAAAAACGTGTGTTTTAGTATGGTAAAAATTCCCTGAGAACAGTATTTTAGAGGCCAGCTGTTAAAATCTTTAACAGGGAAAAAGTTGCTTCTCATAGTTGGAGTTTGTATGTGCATGGTTTATGCTTACAGACATTTGTTTTTGTTTTTTTGTTGTTTTTTGTTTTTCCTCTTGCATCCTCTCCCCTTCCTCAGTGAAGTTGTTCGAAGTCATTGAAACTGAAAAAACACTCTACTTAATCATGGAGTATGCAAGTGGAGGTAAGCACATCTGTGTGAATCAGGGTGGTTTTTGTTCTCTTTCAAAAGAATGCATAGCCACACTGCCCGTAGGAATAATTGTTAAGGTTTCATTTAACATCCAGATTCATAATACTCCAGGATAGGGGTCAGAAAAGTTGACTCTTACCCAGTTCTGTGGATTGCAGTAAGTGTTTCACTATTACCACTAATGATTTCCAAGTTCTTGGTTTTTTGCATTGTTGTAAAATACACAACACATAACATCTTACCATTTTCGAGTGTATGACTCGGTGACGTTAAACATTCTCATTACTGTTCGTCCCTCATGAACATTCATCTCCAGAAGTTTTCCATTTTCCTAAACCAAAGTCATACCCCTACCCACTAAACCCTAACAGCCCATTTCCCTCTTCCTCAGTCCCTGGAAACCAGCCTTGTACTTCCTGTCTCTGTGAGTTTGACTACTCTAGGTAGCAGTATGATGGGATCATGCAGTGTTTGTCCTTTGTGCCTGGCTTGCTTCACTTAACGTAGTGTCCTCAAGATTATCTGTAGCATGGCATGTGTCAGAGTTTCCTTCCTCCTTAAGGTTGATTAATTTTCCTCTGTGTGTGTGTGTGTGTGCGCACGCGCATTTATTGTATCTATTTTGTTCATCACAGGTGTTTTGAGTTCTTTAATATATGAAAACATTAGTGTGTTGGGAAAAAAATGTGTACTACATGTTGGATTTTTAAGTCATTGATACACCATCTTTGCAAAGGCCAGAAATGATGGTTACAATACAAATGACAGATTTTCTTTAAAATGAAGATTAAGGGCTTGTAATTATTTGCCTACAATGTTGTAAAAACTAGATATTGTATGTTGTATACATATAGCTGCTGTCTTTTATAAGGACTCTGATTTCAGGGTTGAGGTTGACGGGGCTGTACTGCCCACATGGTGTGGAAGCTTTCCCATTCATCTTTTTGTGTTTCCTGCTTTTAGCACTGTGCTGAGCACATAGCAGATACTAAATAAATAAGAATTAGTCTGCATTTGTGAAATTATAAACTCCTGGAAATACATCCAGTTGTACTCTACAGGATCATAGTTTTATTTTATTGTTTGTTCTTTGATCAAAGTTGCAAAACCGGGGAATGGAAAGTTGAATCACAGCCTCATTGTAGCAAGTTAAGCATTAAGTTAAAAGATTGTAAACCAGCCGGGCGCGGTGGCTCAAGCCTGTAATCCCAGCACTTAGGGAGGCTGAGACAGGAGAATAGCGAGTTCAAAGCCAGCCTCAGCAATGGCGAGGCGCTAAGCAAGCAACTCAGTGAGACCTGTCTCTACATAAAACACAAAATAGGGCTGAGGATGTGGCTCAGTGGTGGAGTACCCCTGAGTTCAATCCCCAGTACCAAAAAAAAAAAAGATTGTAAACCTGTTTTGGGAAAGACAATTATTGTAGGCATACCTCTGACACCACTCTTTCATACTTCTAATTCAATTTTATTTTTATGTTTTAAATTTGCAGTTTGGAAATTTAGTTAGGATTTTCAAACTTGAGGAACAATAGGAAGAGCTGAACTCTGTATGGACCAGCACTTGCTCATTCCACAGGCAAACCACACAGAGTAACCCTCATAGCCTCCTGTTTGTTGGTCTTGTTCTCGGTGCTTATTCTCTCTGGCCTCTTTGACTTTCACAGCAACTCCATGACCTGGCCAAGCAGTGAGCGATGGCTTTTACCACTGAGGAAATGGAAACTGGGTAGGCTCACTGTAGCCACACTGCCACACCTGGAGCCACGCCTGACGGCGTGTCGTCTCTCCAGTTGGTTGGTCATGGCTTTCTGCTGCCACCTATTGTAGGTGCCCAGGCCATAGAGGTCGCTCTTATGAGGCCAAGACAAAAATGTCTGAGAAGCACCCGTGTCTAATAGAGCAAGGACAGAAAAGATAGCTTGTGAATCCAGCCAGTGACCCTCATTGGCTGTACTACATCTGTGAGCTTCACAGTGGGCGTGCTGACAGCCCTCAGCATTTATAGTAGCACTTCCTCGATGGAGTTCTTGTAACCATCTCAGCAAGCACTGTCAGTCTCTAAGACATGTGAAAAACAAAAGCTTCATTAAATTGATTGCCCTTGAACTGAGGTGTAGCTCAGTGGTAGAGTGGCTTGGCTAGCTTGCTGGAGCACCCCCAGAACCACATATAATTTTTTTTTTAAAATAAATTTCCCCTTCCCCTCCAGCTTGCTGCCTTTCGATTTGGTAGGATTGTAGAGTTTAGAACTGCAAAGAATCTTAGAAATCATCCAGGGCAGCCAGGCATGGTGGTGCAAGCCTGTATTCCCAGCACTTTGGGAGGCTGAGACAGGAGAATTGCGAGTTCAAAGCCAGCCTCAGCAACAGCAAGGCGCTAAGCAACTCAGTGAGACCCTGTCTCTACATAAAACACAAAATAGGGCTGGGGATGTGGCTCAGTGGTCGAGTGCCCCTGAGTTCAATCTCCAGTACCAAAAAAGAAAAGAAAAGAAATCATCCAGGGCAAAAGTAAAAAGAAAAGAAATAAATAACCCAGGGAAGCTGTCTAATTTTTACAGAGTCTAGTCTCCAAAAGGTTGTCCTGTGCCAAGGGTCCATAGCTAGTTGGTTGCAGGGTGTGGACTAGAGCTAAGGGCTTTCTAAACTGCTCTGTCTGGTGTCCTACCAATTGTGTGTTCCCTGGCCTGGGCAGGAGTGCCACTCTGCCTTTTTTCCCCTAGTAAACAGCCTTTAGATGTTTTCAGTTCAGCTGCTTGATCTGAGTGTTAATACATTTTTAATAAGGATAAAAAAGATCTTGGTTGAATTCTTGGCTTACTTATAACTTAGTAATTGTAAGTGTGCTTTATGGTTCCAGAAATCTTGTATAAGCGGTTTATGTTGCGTTTGGAATTTGTAAAAACAGTTAAGATTATATTGACATATTTGGACCTTGTCATTGTTCCTCTGTAACAGTGAGTGAGTTCCATCCACTAGTGTTTTTAAGTCAGACTGCCTTCTGTATATATAGTAGGCACACGTCTTTCTTTTTTTTTTTTTTTTTTACTTGCTAGCCACTTGTTTGATGTATGCTTCTCTGCAAATAGAAAGGTCATTCACTTAGAAAATGTTGACACTTTACTGAGCTGACATTTAGCTTATAATTAATCATAGTTGAATGCATTATGTAGTGTAAATTAACATATGTAAAGCCTTTTAAAAGACCATGCAGTCCAGTGATAACATGGAAATATTTTTGCCCATCCATTATTTAAAATGATAAATACATCAGTGTTAGAGTCAACAGTTTTAAAGCCAGAGATACTCATCTATAGTTTAGAATGACTTTAGTCTCAGAATGTTTTAGTTGAATGTTGTCGCTAATCTGGTCTGTGTTCCTTTCATTTACTAGGTAGACATGGTTCCCAGAAGCATCTTCCTTTTAATTTTTAAATGAGGATTGTTTCTGTGGATTGTAGAGGTGGTGTTTCCTCATTCTAAATTGATGAGCACTTAGCACTAATACCGGGTTCTCTGAGGCATCTCCTCTTCCCTAGGGAGTTACCACGGTATGGGCAGCACTTGGATGTCTGACAGTGAGCTCTGCCAGTGTCAGCTGCACTATGTCCTGAGCCCTACTTCTCATCACCACTGCACATCCCAGTCTGAGCCCAGTTACTGTCATGCTTGGCTTGATTTTTGCACGAGTCTTCCAGTTGGTCCCCTGTCCTTCCCCATGTCTTACTTCTTCCCCTTATAACATCCAGTGATCTTTTTAAGAGGTCAGTCATTTTCTCATCTCTGCCTCTCGTCTCATGTGGAGTAAAGCCAGAGTCTTCTCCAAAGCCTCTTGGAGTCCTCCATGACTGCCCTCTCCCCCTTGCTTACGCCTCTCTAGCCATATAGCTGCCTTGCTTCTTTCTCTTACCTGCCATACACTCTTCCTCTCAGAGAACTACATTCATTGTTCACTCTTTTAGGTGGCCAGCAGAGTACAAGCAAGCACACACTCTTCCTGTTTGTTCCCACCTGTTCTGCATCACACTTCCAGTCCTCTCATGTACTAGGTGCATGCTTGTTCATTGTCTGTCTCCCTACTAAAAGGCAAGCTCCACGGGAAAGGGACCTTTGCCAAATTCACTGTTGCATTTTTCTAGAGCCTAGTACAGTGCCTGGCAGTAGGCACTCAAATATTTGTTGAATGAATGAATATACACTCAGGAAATACTTTTTGGCCATAATTCAACAGGGAGAACATCTTCTTTTAACACAAATAACATACTCCATTTTAACCTTCCATTTTCATTGATCAGTTTTTATTAAAGTATATTGAAAACATGTAAAATGAAAAACCTATAAAATGAAAGTTGTGTCATTGAAGCATATGAGAATTTAATTTTAAGGCTTTTCTCTAGCTTAAAGATTTTACTGGTGAACTTAAATGCCCATAGTTAAACTTTAGCCTACCTTAGTTCAAATTCCACATATTTCTAACTAACTTCATATTTGTATCAAAAAATAAAAATTATCTGTGCATGGTGACACATACCTGTATCAGAACAATTCAAGAGACTGAGGCCGGAGGATCACAGGTTGAAGGCCAGCCTCAGGAACTTGGTGAGGTCTTAAGCAACTTAGTGAGACCCTGTCTCAAAAAAATAAAAAAGGCTGGAGATGTAGCTCAGTGGTAAAGCACTCCTGGGTTCAGTCCCTAGTTACAACACTTCCCCCCCAAATTTAGAGCATTGCTAAAAGTGAAACATTATCAATTTCTGGGAAAATTAATGCTCAGAAGTAGGACTTCTGCTTACTTGTATTTCTCTCAATTATAGGTGAAGTATTTGACTATTTGGTTGCACATGGAAGAATGAAGGAAAAAGAAGCAAGAGCTAAATTTAGACAGGTATGAGTTCACATGTCTTTAGCGTACTAATTCCCTTAAGTTATACCAACAGGCCCTGAAGCAAACACATTTGCCTCTGTGAGTGCTCTTGACACACACACTGGATGGAGCAGAGGTTGGCCATTTTGTTCAACAAAAATTTATTAAGTACTTTGCATGCCGGATGCAGGGTGTTAGAGGTAGCCATGTGTTTCCTCAGAGCTTTGTGATTGAGACATCAGTTTCACTCTAAACCTTGGCCTTTCGCAGTTGAATTTTAAAAATCTAGAGCTTTGCCAGGAGCAATGGAGCACACCTGTAATGCCAGCAGCTCATGAGGCTGAAACAGGAGGATCGCAAGTCAAGACCAATCTCAGCAACTTGGCGAGACTCTGTCTCAAAAATAAAAACTAAAGCTGGGCACAGTGGTGCATGCCTGTAATCCCAGCAGCTCGTAAGGCTGAGGCAGGAGGATTGTGAGTTCAAGGTCAGCCTCAGCAGCTAGTGAGGCCCTAAAGCAACTCATCAAGACCCTATCTCTGGGCTGGGAATATAATATAGCTCAGTTGGTAGAGTGCTTGCCTTGCATGCGTAAGGCCCTGGGTTCAATCCCCAGCACCACCAAAAACAAAACAAAACCAAAAAAAAGCCCTATCTCTAAGTCTCTAAGTAAAATATAATAAAGTGGCGCAGGCCTATAATCCCAGCAGCTCAGAAAGGTGAGAGAGGAGGACCACAAGTTCAAAGCCAGCCTCAGCAACAACGAGGGGCTAAGCAACTCAGCGAGACTCTGTCTTTAAATAAATAGGGCTGGGAATGTGGCTCAATGGTCGAGTCCCCCTGAGTTCAATCCCCAGTACTAAAAAGGGATGGTGGTGCTGGAGATGTGGCTCAGTAGTTAAGCAACCCTGGGTTAAATTTAAGAGAGAGAGAGAGTGTGTGTGTGTGTGTGTGTGTGTGTGTATGAATATGAATGTATGGCTGGGCATGTGGCTTAGTGGTTAAGCACCCCAGGGTTCAATCTCCAGCACCAAACAAACAAACAAAAATAGAACCTTTCAAAGATGCCTGTGAGCCAGGCACGGTGGCGCATGGCTATAATCCCAGCACTTAGGGAGGCTGAGACAGGAGAATCACGAGTTCAAAGCCAGCCTCAGCAACAGCAAGGCACTAAGCAGCTCAGTGAGACCCTGTCTCTACATAAAACACAAAATAGGGCTGGGGATATGGCTCAGTGGTCGCATACCCCTGAGTTCAATCCTCGGTATCACCCAAAAAAAAAAAAAAAATTGCCTGTGATTACTTTAATTAAAACCATTTCAGCCAAGCACAGTAGGGTGTTCCTGTGATCCCAGCTACTCAGGAGTATTGCAAGTACTAGGCCAGCCTGGAGAATTTAGCAAGACCCTGTCTCAAAATTAAAAAGGGTTAGGAATATAGCTTAGTAGCAGAGTACCTCTGGGTTCAATCCCTAGTACAATAAAAATTTTAAAAAATCTTTAAAACCAAACTATTTTTCAGAGTTTTTAGCAAAAAGAGCATCACAGTTCCAAAATTCACTTAGTTTTTTCTTTACCCCACTCTTTAAAGAGACTTTCATTTTAACTAGCTGATTTTATTTTTTATTTTTTGGTACCAGGGATTGAACTCAGGGGTACGCTACCACTGAGCCACATCCCCAGCCCTATTTTGTATTTTATTTAGAGACAGGGTCTCACTGACTTACTTAGAGCCTCGCCATTGCTGAGGCTGGCTTTGAACTCATGATCCTCTTGACTCAACCTCCCAAATTGCTAGGAGTACAGGCATACGCCACCGCACCTGGTTAATTAGCTGATTTTAATTATAAAGTGATGTAACTCTTATCTTCACTAATAATCATTTATCAATTGACCATCACCTGCCAGACACTAGTATAAATTAATGTAAATCTTGCAGCAGCCTTGTGGATTAAGAATTAGTATTATGCCATTTGCTAAAGATACGAAACTAAGGCATAGAAAGACATAACATTTTACCCTGAATTTTGATGTCCATCATCTAGCAGATCTGATATAGATTTGGACCCAAGCTCTCTCACTTCAAAACTCAGTTTTAACTCTTTAAATTCTAAGTTTTCGATTTTGTGAATATTTCAATGAAATTGGCACAGTTGCGTTAAAATAGGTTGGGAATCATAATCTAATGTATTATCATTAATAATACTAATGAATATTTTCAGTAATTATTCACCTGTTTTCTCAAAAGACTAGAGCTCTAAAAACATAGGCATTTATTTCAAAGTTATGTAAAGGGATGTGTTTGTTGCATAGTTTAAGTATTTTTAGGTGTTCTGTGAAGGGCATGAGGTGACAGTGTGCTCATCATGGCATTGCTCCAGTGTGAAAATCAGGAACCAGCAGGCTGTTTGTGAAAAGACCAGTGGTGCATATTCCAGTCTCAGTGGGCCGCATGCTTCCTGTTGGAGCTTCACTGTGCTCTGTAGCACCCGAGCAGCCACAGACAGCACTGCTCAAACGTGTGTGACTGTATTCCAGGGAAACTTCATTTGCAAAGCCAGGGCTGCGTCAGTTTAGCACATAGGCCATAATTTCCCAGCAGACTTAAATAAAGGAAAGATTTTCGTTTGAAATTCCCTGTAGAAATTGTGAAGCCTGTTTGAGGAACCTCCTATTAGTTGGACCAGGAAAGATGGCTTATGTGTTTGTGTCTTTGCAGCTAATGACTTGGTTTGTGTGCATAGAAAGACTATTGTCCCTTCTTCTGGTGGAGTACTGGCCTTAGACAGCTCCTTCAGACCTGGAAGCATCAGGCACGATACTGTGTCTGCTTTCCTAATTGCTATCACAACTTGGACTTAAAAAATTTTTTTAAGTTTTTCTGTTTATAACAAAGAGGAAGGTGTGCTACATGCACAGGATGCTGGGTGTTATCTTTTCTGTGCCACGCAGAGGCCCTTGGTTCCACCTTCCTCCTCAGAGGGTCCCTCTTCCTGCTGCTCACCGCTCCCATCCTCCTCACTGCATCTGCCCTCTCAGTTGCTTTGTTGCACTCTTGCTTTTCTCAGACAAGGAATAGACTCCTGGCTGCATCTTCTTTTTTTTTTTTTTTTTAATTTGTTGATAGGTGTTTATTTTATTCATTTGTTATTTATATGTGGTGCTGAGGATTGAACCCAGTGCCTCACGCATGCTAGGCAAGCGCTTTACCGCTGAGCTACAGCCCCAGCCCCTGCATCTTCTTTTGTATCTATTTTTTCATGGGCTGGTAATGTTGATGCTTCTGTTCTTTGTCGAGGGAGCAAAAGTGAATTAGGCTAGCATTCTTATTTTAACCTAGAAAACATCCAGAATCTCAGCCTTCCTTAGAAATAGCTGCTTCTAGCTAATAACAGAGCACAAGAAAATAGTGGATTTAAGTTGCGTATTTTTAGGGATTTTGGCAATAGGTTAGCTTTGAGCTGTTTGGAGCAAAAGGAAGAGAGATGATTTGAGAAGGGGCAGGAGGAGCTTAGTGGTAGAGTGCTTGCCTAGCATGTGTGAAGCCCTGGGTTCCATCCTCAGCACCACATAAAAATAAATAAAATAAAAGTATTGTATCCATCTACAACTAAAAAAAAAAAAATTAAAAAAAAAAGAAAGGGCAGGAAATTATTAAATGTGATTCAAAAGCAGAATTTAAAAATAACCTACAAAGAGAAATCTCAATATAAGAAAAAAAATCAGAGGGGAAAATTAATATAAATATTGAATGGGAAAAGGGAAGTGATTGGACTAGGTAAGATTTACCTGTATCAGAGATAAATTTTGTTTTGGAAAAGCAAAGCTATTTCATCTCCCTGTTTTCATGTTGATAAAATTCAATAGCAGTAGTGTTAATACAGACTAACACATGCTCTAGAACCCCTGTTTTGGCATTGGAATGTCTTTAGTTGATTATGAGTGGGTCTCATAATGTTCTCAATATTCATTTTAAATAAAGTAGTAAAGCTGCTTAATGAAGCCTTGGTTTTGGTATTATCCCATCCTGACTGCAACCCAGCTTCACCTTGCTGCTTATTTTGAACCAAAATATACAACAGTCCTCTCTGTGATTTTATGTCCAGCATAGGTGAGTCCATGTGGCTTATATTTATGGAATGATGATAATTCGGAAAAACAAACAGTATTCTCATTGTAATCCCAGTTTTGTATGTACATAATCATATACATTTAAATACATATGCAAATACAAAAAGAGGACTAGAAGCAAATACAACAAAATAGCAGGAGGAGCCGGGCGCGGTGGCGCACACCTGTAATCCCAGCACTTAGGGAGGCTGAGACAGGAGAATCGCTAGTTCAAAGCCAGCCTCAGCAATGGCGAGGCGCTAAGCAACTCAGTGAGACCCTGTCTCTACATAAAACACAAAATAGGGCTGGGGATGTGGCTCAGTGGTCGAGTGCTCCTGAGTTCAATCCCCAGTACCCAAAAAAAAAAAAAAAAAAAAAAATAGCAGGAGGTGTTCAGTACTTGACAGTAGTGTGGGCATACACTTATATGTATTTTTCTATGTTTCCTAAAGTTTCTGTAATGAGCATATAAAGTTTCTGATTAGACTTTTTTAAAAGTTACCAGTAATTGTGAAATGTCAGTAAAACAGTTGTTTAATTAACAGTGTTAATTACAGTAATAATTGCAAGTTGACTAAATAAAAGCACATCATTTCTGAAAGTGGGTGGAACCCTTGTTGATGCATGTGGTAGTTTTCACAGTTCATAGTTCACACACAATCAGCATTCATTCTTCCATTTTAAGAAAGAGGAAACTAACACTGGAGAGGTAAGTGTCATTAGCTGACAGGAAGTGGGAGGGTTGAGGGGAGAAGTAGGGAAGAGAAGTGCTGAGTAGACACCTGGCCGGAGAGTCTGCCACTGCTGGTTGATGGTGGTTAGCTCACAGGTCATGATGAGTGACCAGGAGCACTGGGCCAGTCCTCTCTGAAAAATAAATGGAATATTAACAGGTAGGGTCCAAGAAGAGATTTCAGTGAAAACTGGAGAAGACTGGGAAAAAATCCTCACATTTCCCTTCTTGCTTTCATCCTTTAATTTCTCAAGATTGGAAAGTTCAAAGTGTAAGAAATTGTTTTCAGAAATTCACACATTCAAGTGCTGGCTGAGTTTTTTGTACATGGGAACATTGATGAAGCTTTCATCTTTTTGTTTTGGTTTGGTTTGGTTTTTTGGCACCAGGGGTGGTTTATATGTGGTGCTGAGAATCAATCCCAGTGCCTCACACATGCTAGGCAGCGCACACTGAGCTACAGCCCCAGCCCATGAAGCTTTCATCTTAATTGCACAGCTGTACCGGGGATAACTAACCTTCGCCTCTCTCCTGCCTAGATCGTGTCTGCAGTACAGTATTGCCACCAAAAGCGGATTGTTCACAGAGACCTCAAGGTACGTCCACGTGCCCTTGCTCAGTGGATGTTCAGCTTACTCAGTGGTCATTTCACAAGTGAGGCATGTATTAGATATGTTATTAAATAGGAAAAAATAAATCCTATAATAATTGAATGCTGTTCATCAAATTATAGTAAGAAGTATTAAAAATTAAAATGAAGTTTATTAGAAGTATTTCCTGTTTCAATGACAGTAGCAGGTAATTGGTCAAAACCAGAGAAAAGGTTCCCCAAAAATGCACAGGTGCACCTGGACAGTGTCTCTAGTGCTGCATGGTACCTTGTCTGTGGGCATTCCCCTGCCAGCAGCTCTCCTGCTGGAGGCCTCCCGTGGCCTGCTCCTCTGCCCTCACTCAGGAAAAGGAAGGTGTTGTGTGGCTGGCATAGCACTTTCCCAGCAGCCCCTTCCACCTGGCACACCCACCGACAGCCCCTCACTTCCCTCCTTTTTACAGGAATGTGGTACCCTGCAGGGCTATGCTGTCTGCTGCTGCTTCTGTTTCTTCCTTTACTCTCTCTCTTTTCTACCCTCTCACCAACAGCATTTTCACATGCTAGAGTTTAAGCCATATTACATTAAATTTTTCCAGTCAGGGACCTTCCACATACACCCTTCTTCTTCCACCTTCACAGCACATTCTCCAGACATGTGCTTAGATACTCCATCTTGACCTGGCACTCTGTTCTGCACCCTTCTCATGGGATTGCTGTCCTCTTAGTTGCTCCTATTGCTGCCACCCCCAGTGCATTTGATTTTATTCTGAGAGCTACAGTGGCTGCCCATGTCCCATTGACCATCAGTTTCTTCCCAGGATCTGAGCACTGCTTGGCACCTCAGGTGCAGCAAATCCAAAACCTGAGCTCTTCCTTCCTAAACTAGGTGAACGTTCCTCATTCTGATGACTGGTGGCCCTTGGGTCTCACGCAGCTCAGCCCTTCACTTGGTCACCACCTCTTTTTGCTACCTCTTCCTTAGTGCCTCTTCTTCCCATTTCCACTCTCTGAGGCCAGACTACTGTCACTTGTACTAGATTATAACACTAGTCTCTTGTCTGGTCTTCTGTTTCTGATTTTACCCCTTCCTCACCTGTACATTTCCCACATTGAACCCAGAGTAGTCTTTTAAAAATATAAATAAGGTTGTCAGTTCTCTGCTTAACAACTCCACAGTGTCTTCCTCTTGCCCTCAGAATGAAAACCTATACTTTTCAAGCATAGATCACTTGGGAGCCCTTTGCAGTTCAGCCTGGCCACCTGTGCAAACATCTGTGTATCTCACACACACTGGATTTCAGGTTCTAGAAAGAATAGGTTTCAGACTGTTGTGCCTACAAACCCACCCTCTATAATCAGTTATCTCAGGCTTTGCTTTCACTTCTGGAAAGCTGCCTGCCCACCCGTGCTGAGCCCCTGGTGTGTAGGACTTCTGCCATAGTGTGTGGGTCTCAGGCAGTTGCTTATCTTTCTCCTATCCCCACCCCCGACCTTTTTTAGTTGTAGATGGGCACAGTACCTTTATTTTATTTATTTTTATGTGGTGCCATCAAACTCAGTGCCTCACACACACTAGGCAAGCACTCTACCACTGAACTATAACCACAGTCCCTCTCTTCTCCCCTTCTAAACTGAGGCAGGGCCTTGTCCAGGTCATCCTTACACTTCCAGTATCACCCTAACGCCCGCTGTGTGGTATCCACTTTGTACATGTTAGTCAAAGTGAATGAAAATGGCTGGTTTGTCTTGAGTGAGGTTGAGGATTCTCCCTTCCCAATCATAGCCATTTGTCAGCTCTAGCAGTTTTTTTGAAATACGCTATCTAGTTAAAGCAAGAGCCTATATTTTTTAAAAGCCCTTATTCTTAATCAAAAAAGCTATATGGCCAGGCGCGGTGGCACACACCTGTAATCCCAGCACTTTGGGAGGCTGAAACAGGAGAATCGCAAGTTCAAAGCCAGCCTCAGCAACAGCGAGGCGCTAAGCAACTCAATGAGACCCTGTTTCTACATAAAACACAAAATAGGACTGGGGGTGTGTGGCTCAGTGGTTGAGTGCCCCTGAGTTCAATACCTGGTACCAAAAAAAAAAAAAAAAAAAAAAAGAAGGCTATTATATTTTCTTGATCATGAGGGTCTTGAATATTTAAATTAGTACTATAATTAATCTGTATTTGATGTCTGTTTTTGATTATTAATGTTACAAAATTAGGAGTTCTAATTTGTCTCCTATTTTTTCTCTTTTTTATCTTTAAGAGATACTGATATTGACCTCATGTCACTATAAAAAGTTTTCATGAAATGCTTAAGCTGTCAGAATTGTAATTGGTTTTTGATTAACTTTCATGTTTATCTTGGTGTTTTCTCTTTAGGCTGAAAATCTGTTGTTAGATGCAGATATGAACATTAAAATAGCAGATTTTGGTTTCAGCAACGAGTTCACTCTTGGCAGTAAGCTAGACACATTCTGTGGTAGCCCTCCATATGCAGCCCCGGAGCTCTTCCAGGGCAAGAAATACGACGGGCCGGAAGTCGACGTGTGGAGTCTCGGCGTGATTCTGTACACCCTAGTCAGTGGGTCACTTCCCTTTGATGGGCAAAATCTGAAGGTATAAGAAGCGGCTATGGCCATGTTCTTCACCAAACTAAGAACATGGATTGATATTTTTATGTTATATTGGCATGGGGGTTTTAGTGGGTTTTCTTTTTCTGTCTTTTTTATTAAACCTTAAAGTTGACTCATTTTATTTCTTCTCTACATCCCCAAAGGAACTTAGAGAGAGAGTGTTACGGGGGAAATACAGAATCCCTTTCTACATGTCCACAGACTGTGAAAACCTTCTCAAACGCTTCCTGGTGCTAAACCCAATTAAGCGAGGCACTCTAGAGGTAATCACACAAGTGACTTGGAGAGTCATGAGTATTTTCAGAACTTGACTTGATTTGTATGACATACTGAAATTTTTCGTGGAGCTTTTTTTAAGCATGAAGTGAAATAAAAAATATATATTTCTTAAGTTACCATTTTTTGGTAGGGGGAAGGTGGTACCTGAGATCAAACCCAGGGCCTCCCACATCCTAGATAAGCAGTCTGCCACTGAGCTACATTCCCAGCCCATTTTATTTTATTTTATTTTATACTTTATTTTTTGGTGCTAGGGATTGAACTCAGGTATACTTGACCATTGAGCCATACCCCCAGCCCTGTTTTATATTTTATTTAGAGACAGTCTCAGTTGCTTAGCACCTTGCTGAGGTTGGCTTTGAACTCAGCGATTCTCTTGTCTCAGCCTCCACCGCGCCCGGCTTTTATTTTATTTTAAGACAGGATCTTGCTAAGCTGCCTATTCTGGCCTCAAACCTGCCATCATCCTGCCTCAGCCTTCCATCAGTATAGCTGAGATCACGTGCCACCATGCCCGACTTAAGTTACTTTTGAACTATGATCAATAAAATATTGAGAATAAATTTTCCCAGCCAGGTGCTGTGGCACATGTGTGTAATCCCAGCACTTTGGGAGGCCGAGACAGGAGAATCGTGAGTTCAAAGCCAGCCTCAGCAACAGCAAGACACTAAACAGCTCAGTGAGACCCTGCCTCTAAATAAAACACAAAATAGTGCTGGGGATGTGGCTCAGTGGCCAAGTAGCCCTGAGTTCAATCCCCAGTACCAAAAAAAACAAAAAAGAAAAATAAATTTTTCTAAATTATAGTTATTTGAATATTTTATTTTATACTGCTAATGAATCATTCACCTTTACAGCAAATCATGAAGGACAGGTGGATCAATGCAGGGCATGAGGAGGATGAACTTAAACCCTTTGTGGAACCAGAACTAGACATCTCAGACCAGAAGAGAATAGGTAATTCCTCTGTGCCTACGTGTTTGCATATGTCTGCTTACATAACTTATTGTCTTCATTCCTATGTGAAAAATGAAAAATGAAGCATAAGACATACTGGCTGGCTTCCCTGTTCTGCCTCATTCAAAAATCACTCCCTGCAGTTTCCTGCATCAGCACCCAGTAATACGAAACGCGTTCAGCAGCTTGTTTATGTTAGGAAACGTGTGATTTTTTTTAGTTCAAATAAGGAAAATTATTTTACTCTGTAACAGATGATTTCTTACCCCAAAAAATATATAAACCATATTATACCCTTCTTTTAGATATTATGGTAGGAATGGGATATTCACAAGAAGAAATTCAAGAATCTCTCAGTAAAATGAAATATGATGAAATCACAGCTACATACTTGTTGTTGGGGAGAAAATCTTCAGAGGTAAGAGTAATCAAAGGGGAAGAGCTAAAATATCCTTTATATGAATGATCAGCTTATGTAAACTGTTTTCTTTGGTTTTGTTTTTTTAATATATAAAAACATATTTGCATTATTTAAGAAATTTAACTACAAATAACAAATCTTAACTCCTATGACTATTATGAGCTACTATTTTAACTTTAAAATAGCAATGCCTTAAAATATATATTGTCATAAACTTGGGTGTGCATTGATTAACCTATAGTTAATAGTTTAGAAATGATGTAAAATGTCAAATCAAGCAAACAAAGCATCTTTAGTTTGAAAAAGCTTAAAAAGATCATTAATACATAACCTTTTGTGAGTTTTCCCAGCAGTCAGAAAAACGCTTTTGCCTGAGTTTAGGGTTGTCATCTCATACATCGCAGCGCCCCCTCTCTAAGTGACTGTGCATGAGCATTGTGTATTCATGAGAAGTTGAGCTTCCTGACAAGCCACTGGGGTCCGTGTGTGGTTGCCGCTCTTCTCATTCTCCCGTAGCTGGACGCTAGCGACTCCAGTTCTAGCAGCAACCTTTCACTTGCTAAGGTGCGGCCAAGCAGTGACCTCAGCAACAGCGCTGGCCAGTCTCCTCACCACAAAGTGCAGAGAAGTGCTTCTTCAAGCCAGAAACAGAGACGGTACAGTGACCATGGTAAGTCTGAGGCCGCTCAGCAGTTCTGGCAGCACCCTTTGCATGTGGTCTGCCAAGGTGGAAATTGGTGTGATGTACCTTCGTGACATTGCCTGGCCTTCCCTCAGGTCCTGGCACAGTCATGGCTTTTATCTCGGGCTGGGGATATAGCTCATTTGGTAGAGTGCTTGCCTTACATGCACAAAGTCTGGGTTTGATCCCCAGCACCACCAAAAAAAAAACCTCATCTCCTTGATTCATTTGGTGGTCTCTGGCTGGGTAAAGCTCAGCTGGGCAGAAGCCCCCTCACCCCTTTTTACCCTCTGAGACCCTTGCCTTAGTCTGGAGTTCTATCCATCTCTTCTCCACCCCTGCTTTCTAGGACAGCATTCTCTGGTAGAATTCTCTGTGCTGCTAACAATGTTCTATATCTATGTAGCCCTATAAAGTAGACTTAACAGTGTTTTTAAATTTCGTCGCTAGTGTTTTTAAATTTCACTTAAGGTAAATACATAGAACCAATGGCCACCATGTTGGTGAGCACAGCCCTTGGGAGTCTATGGTACCTCAGTTCTATCCTTTTTTTGATTGAACTCAGGGGCACTTGATCACTGAGCTACATCCCCAGCCCTATTTTGTGTTTTATGTAGAGACAGGGTCTCACTGAGTTGCTTAGTGCCTCGCTGTTGTTGAGGCTGGCTTTGAACTCAAGATTCTCCTGTCTCAGCCTACCTAAGTGCTGAGATTACAGGTGTGTGCCACCACACCTGGCTTGGAGTGGTCTTTTTATACTAGTTTTCAAAGAATTTCAAAATCCTTTCTCGTATTTTCTAATATTGAAAGGAAGTTCATGCTGGGCTGGGACTGTAGCTCAGTGGTAGAGTGCTTGCCTAGCATGCGTGAGGCACTGGATTCGATCCTCAGCACCACATATAAGTAAAAAATGAATAAAATAAAGATCCATCAACAACTAAAAAAATATTTAAAAAAAAAAAGTTCATGCAAGACTATTTCCAGAAATCTATTCATAGAGAAAAATCACTGACTGACCACGTCCCTGGCTATTTTTTTCACTCGCTATGGAGTTAGTAATTGGCAAAAGAAAGATCTGACTGTGACTGAGGCCACTCTCTTCAAGTGCTCTGAGCAGGGCAGACCCCAGCAAGCCTCCCAGGGAAGCAGGCCCACTGAAAAGCACCGAGGGTCTTCCTGCCTCTGCACCACTAGTCATCTCTGAGGTCGACGTTGCTCCTCTGACCCACGGTGGGCCCAGGTGTGAATATATGCACTTTTCTGAGAAGGGGGATTTCAGTCAAACTTTCAAGGGGTTCTTTGTATTGTTTTTAAATAAATTGGTTTATTAATAAATTTGATGAGGAATTTGGAAGTTATCAGAAAAAAATAATTAGATCCCTTTCTCACATCTTAGATAAGGATAAATTCCAATTGGGAGTCATGATATGAAAATATAAAAAATGAAACCCTTGGGCTGTGGGTATAGCTCAGTGTTAGCATTTGCCCAACATGTACAAGGCTCTTGGTTCAATCCCCAGCACCACAAAAGAAGCAAAGAAAACATGGATAATTTGTTTTATAACTCAGACTGGGAAAGTCTTTTTAAATATGATACCAAACAGTAAATCCATGAGAGGAAAAGACTTATAAATTTGACTGTGTACTACATCCATACCACCAACCGCTACACCATAAAAGGAACTAACTATGATACCTACAGCAACTTGGTTGGATTGCAGGGGAGTGGTATACTGAGTGGGAAAACCAGTCTCGGGTCACATGCTGTTGATTTCATTCATGTAATATTCTGGAAATAACAGAATGATGGAGATGGAGAACAGGTTAGTGATTGTCAGGGATAAGGAACAGGGCATTGGGGTCGGAGGTGGCTGAGGCCATAAAAGGGTAGCCCACAAGGTCTTTGAGGTGGAACTGTTCTGTGCCTTGACTGGTGGTGCTGATAGGAACGTACATATGTGATGAAGGACGTAGAATCAGACACACGGGTACAAGTAAAATGGGAAATTTGAATTTGAATGAGACTGTAGTGTGGATTGGCATCTACCTCCATTCAGAACCTCACATCTTAAAAGGTTTTTGTACTTTCTAAATAGGTTCCAAACAAGTCAGTAGTAGCCTGCAAGGTTAGTGTCTATAGTCCTCTCGTGATGTTGGAAAGAAAGATAAGCATTATCTGTACTTGGTAATTCTTTGCTTTATATAATTTTTGCTAACATATTTAAATTGCCAAACGGAGAGGTTAATTGGTGGTCTTCCATAAACAAAGCCCATGTTTACTTTTTTTTTTTTAAACAGAATAACTTTATTTTATTTTTATGTGGTGCTGAGGATCGAACCCAGTGCTTCACACATGCCAGGCGAGCACGCTACCACTGCGCCATAACCCCAGGCCCCCTTGTTTACTTTTTTTTTTAAATATTCTTTTAGTTGTTGATGGATCTTTATTTTATTCAATTATTATTTATATGTGGTGCTGAGGATCGAACCCAGTGCCTCACATATGCTAGGCAAGCGCTCTACCACTGAGCCACAGCCCCAGCCCCACCCCTTGTTTACTTTTAATTCAATTTCAAATACAGTTACCATTTTGATTTTTTTTCCAAGAAATGTTACTTTATGTGCCCCTTCCTTTCATTAGACTTAAAATATATAGTCTTTTCTACCTTAGAATAAATGATGAAGCTGGGTGCGGTGGCACATACCTGTAATCCCAGCACTTTGGGAGCCTGTGACAGGAGAATCGCGAGTTCAAAGCCAGCCTCAGCAGCGGCAAGGCACTAAGCAACTCAGTGAGACCCTGTCTCTACATAAAACACAGAATAGGGCTGGGGAGGTGGCTCAGTGGTCGAGTGCCTCTGAGTTCAATCCCCGGTACCAAAAAAAAAAAAAAAGAATAAATGATGAGCATTTAGTGATGTTCTTTAGCATTACTACTGGACAGCATGTCTGATGTGATGAATACTGGGAATTTCTAGATCACTTGAACTCCAGATCTCTGCTGCCATCAGGGACTCCATATGGCTTACTGCAGGACACCAGTGAATCATCCACCCCAGTTGTCCCTGGGTATGCTCCTCCTGGACTGGAGCTGTGATCAGGAACCTCTGCCCACTTCCTCCTTGCCACTTGCAGGAGGGACATTTTTCCTCCACTTCTACCACCTTCCCCTATCTCCTCAAATTCTTGTTTATCTAGAAGATTAGAAGTGCCTTTTTAAAAATCCAAGATAGATCTTCAAAAGAAAAGACCAGTTGAAAACTATACTGTTCTATTCCAAAAGGTAAAGGCATTTCTTGTACAAAAAGGGTGTGATTTTGCTCTGATATATAAGGTGAGCAGTTCACTCAGAATGAGGGGTACACATTTAGTTAATTTGATAAGATATCTGTGCAGTGACACCCCCTTAAGTTGTTTCCAAAGGAAAACTCTAGATGTTTACTAATTTTTAAAATATCCTTAGGAAAAGTAGCCTCTAAGCCACATCCCCAGCATCACCCCCTCCCTTTTTTCTTTTTTCTTTTTCTTTTTTTTTTTAAATATTTTGTTTTTAGTTGTAGATGAACACAACATCACCATTCATTTTATGTGGTGCTGAGGATCGAACCCAGCGCCCCACCTATGCAAGGCAAGCGCTCAACCGCTGAGCCATAACTCCAGCCCCTCTTTTTTCTTTTCTTCTTCTTTTTTTAATATTTATTTTTTAGTTGTAGGTGACAGAATATCTTTATTTTATTTTTATGTGGTGCTGAGGATCGAACCCAGTGCCTCCTGCGTGCTAGGCGAGCACGCTACCACTGTGCCATAAGCCCAGCCCCCCCTCTTTTTTCTTATATTTTATTAGCGACAGGGTCTTGCTGAGTTGCTCAGGGCCTCCCTAAATTGCTGAGGCTGGGTTTGAACTCGAAATCCTCCTGCCTCAGCCCCCCAAGTTGCTGGGATTATAGGCATGCACCACCTTGACCAGCAGTCAAATTCATTTTATAGGGCAGGGTCAACATTATATGTAAATGGGAAACATTTTAGAGGATTTTACTGTTTTATACTTTTTAGGTGAATTTCATATTATCTTACAAATTTTTTCACAGAATAATATGTGAAACTGCCTTTTTCCCCCCTTTACCCAGGAGCATTCTACCACTGAACCACAGCTTCAGCCCTTTTTATTATTGTTGTTGTTGTTGTTATTTTATTTTGAGACTGGGCTTACTAAGTTGCCCAGACTAGCCTTGAATTTGTGATTCCAGCCCCCTGAGTTGCTGGAATTACAGACATGTGCCCCTGCATCCAGCTGCTTTCTGTCTTTTAAAGCATGGGCTCTTTTTTCAGCTGGACCAGCTATTCCTTCAGTTGTGGCATACCCGAAGAGGAGTCAGACCAGCACTGCAGATAGTGACCTCAAGGAAGATGGAATTCCCTCACGGAAATCAGGTGGCAGTGCCGTGGGAGGAAAGGGAATTGCTCCAGCCAGCCCCATGCTTGGGAACGCAAGTAATCCCAACAAAGCGGATATTCCTGAACGCAAGAAAAACCCTGCTGTCCCCAGTGTAAGTATTGCTGGAATCAGCTAGATGCAGCTGTTCTGAGTCTGCCTAGTTCACTCCTGTGCTCTCCTCTCTCTGGAACACCGTTCCACTAGGCTGCAGGCAGTCTCTTTCTATAGAAGAGAATTCCACTTGCTGCATTATAGCTATTTCTTGTCGACACTCCCTGTTCTAGTTCATTCCTGCTTCTGTGACACAGTACCTGAGACTGAGTATAAGGAACAGAAATTCATTCTTATAGTTCTAGAGGTCAGAAAGTCCCAGGGCAAAGCAAAGCATTACCAGGTTCATTGACATCTGCTTCCAAGGTGGTGCCCTGTTGCTATATCCTCCTGAGGGGAAGAACATTGTATACAGACAGCACAAGGGGCAGATTTGCCCCTATAAGCCCATTCGTAAGGCCCTAATGACCTTCTGAAGCCCTGCTTATTATCATTACATCGAAGATGACTCTTCAACATGAATTTTGGAGGGATGCAAACATGTAAACCACAGCGCATGTCCCACACTGGATGAGTGATGAGGTCTGTGCAAGGGCTCAGACATCTGAGCTTTAGATTGTGCCTGGTGCTGAGAGGTAGATTGACTGCACAGTCTAATAGAGGAAGTCAGTAAAAACAGCAGTGCAAACAGGTGACAGTAAGCAGAAGCCTGGTGAGAGTGGTACCCGGAGGCTGTGCTCTAGCAGGGCATGTGTGCCCTATGCCAGGGACCATGACTTAGCTAAACTATAAGGTAAAGGAAATGCAGGGCAGTTGGTAACTGCCTGAAGTTACACTGCTGTCTTTAATCTCTGCCCTTAATAAAAATATTCCCAGTGAGTAGGTAGTATTTGTTCAATTAAATTGAATCCATTCTGACTCAGAAGGCTTTTTCATGAACTGAAGTGGTTATCTCTGAGCTAACAGTAATTCTTTTTAGCACTGCTAGAAGTATTCTTTGGACATAATTTGCAGTGTTAAGATTATTCAGCAAGCATGTCTTCCCTACAAAGGTGACTGTGATGCAGCCCTCCTCCTACCCCAGAAAAACCCAAGAGAGGAGCCCCAGGCAGGCTGCTCCTCCCTTGAGAGCCCTTCCTTCATCATATCCCAAATGGGACAGAGGTGCATAAAGGAGCTCTAGAGGTTTTCCTTATCATCCTCTGATATTGTGTTTAGTCGTAGTAAATGCTGGATTAAAAATATTTGTATTTTGCCGCCTTCTGCTTGTTTTTGGTTTTGGTTCTTTTTGGGGGGTGGTAGTTCACCAGGAATTGAACCCAGGGATGCTTAACCACTGAGCCACATTTCCAGTCATTTTTTGTATTTTATTTAGAGATAAGGCCTTGCTAAGTTGCTGAGGCTGGTTTTAAATTTACAATCCTCCTGCCTCAGCCTCCCGAGTTACTGGGATTACAAACATACACCAGCCACCGCACCTGGCTGTATTTTGCCTTCTGATGGCCATAAAATGAGATTGTCATTCCATGGCCCTTTGGTTTAAATTCATTTTTCAACTTTTGTTGACAGCAGAGAAGACAAGGAAGGACTTCATTGTGTGCTTTCGTGCCTTTTCCATTGTCACTGCTTTTTACCTTTCTGCGTGCTGCTGTTGTGAAAGGACATCCTGAGCATTATCAGCTACCTGTATTTGTTCATAAAAGAGAAGTTGCCTTAGGCTACCAAAAAATTAAATAAATAGAAGAAGAATTAGCCATTGTGTTAGTTAGCATTACTAGAACATAATACCTGAAGCAACTAACTTACCAAGAGAAAGGGTGTGTTTGGGCTCACAGTTCTGGCAGTTCTAGTTCAGGATGGGGCAGCTTTGTGGCTTTAGGCCTCCAGTGAGGACAGCATATCATGGCAGGAGCTTGTGGTGGAACACACCACTTACTTCATCAGCCAGGAAACAGAGTACACTCTGTTTGGTCCAGGCCCACAACCTGAGGTGACCTGAGAACTCCCCCACCAGGCCCCACCTCCAGTACTGCCCCCCTGGGGCCCCAGTCTTTTAACACTTGAACCTTGGGGGAGATAGCCATCCAAATGTTGGCAACAACATTATCATAATTTGTCCCATTAGTCTTCAGAGTTTTACTGTACATGCTGTATTACTGTACGTCCACTCATGCTGTATTAAAGGTGAATGCTTTATCTTTGTTTAAACATTATATGATTAGGAAGAAAATCAGATTGGAGTAGGCATGGTGTTACACACCTGTACTTCTGGTGACTCGGAGGACTAAGACAGGAGTATTGCCAGTGTGAAGCCAGCCTCAGCTGCTTGGCAAGACCCTGTCTCAATAAATTAAAAATAACTGGGAATGTAGCTCAGTCCTGGCCAAGCATGTGCACATCTCTGGGTTCCGTCCCCAGTGCTGCAAAAGGTAATAATAATAATAAATTATATGGAGCCAGGTGTAGTGGCACCTGCCTGTGATTCCAGTGACACTGGAGGATGAGGCAGGAAGATCGAAAGTTCAAGGCCAGCCTCAGCAACCTAGCAAGGCTCTAAACCACTCAGGGAAACCCTGTTTCATGATGGGAAAAGACTGGGGAAGAGGGAAGGGTGGAAGGAAATGATAAAATTCATCATTTTGGGAGCTGGGATTGTAGCTCAGCAGTAGAGCGCTTGCCTTGCATGCGTGAGGCCCTGGGTTCGATCCTCAGCACCACGTACAAAGCAATAAAATAAAGACATTGTGTCCATCTACAACTAAAAAAATATTTTTAAAAAAAATTCATCATTTTGACTTTAGTTCCTTTTTAAAAATTTTTTATTTTAAGAGCTAAATTGATAGGATATCCACATGACACATGGTTACCCAATTTAAAGTGTGCAGCTCAGCAGCATTTACTGTGCTCAGTGTTGTGCAGCCACCATTTCTACTTCCGTAAGTTTTCAGCACCCCCAAAGAATACCCTTTACTGGTCGAGTAGTTCCTCCATTCCCTCCCCTGGCAGCCTTCAGCCTGTGTTCTACCTCCAGGCTTGCCTGTTGCTAACGTGTGCTGGAAGTGGAGATACATAGTGTGTGTCCTTGTGTATCCACCCTCCTTAACTCAGCATGTTTTTTTTTCTTTAACATTTATTTTTTAGTTGTAGGCGGACAGAATATCTTTATTTTATTTTTATGTGGTGCTGAGGATCGAATCCAGTGCCTCACGCATGCCAGGCGAGCACACTACCACTGCGCCATAACCCCAGCCCCTTAACTCAGCTTGTTTACAAAATTAATCCAAGTTGTAGCATGTGTTAGTACTCTGTTCCTTTTTACAGCTAATACTCCTTTGTGTACATATAGACTACAATTTATCTGATTATCTGTCAATAGAAATTTACATTATTTTCACCTTTTGATTATTTTAAATAAGGTGTTATAAACACTTGTGTGCAAATGTTCATGTGGATTATTTACGTTTTTATTTCTCTTAGACATAATACTTAAGGATAAAATTTCTGGGTCATATGGTAATTCTGTGTTTAATTTTTTGAGGAGCTACCAAACTGTCCATAGCATCTGCATCATTTTACATTCCTCCCAGCAATATATGAGAGTTCCTGTTTCTCCATATCCTTGCCAGCTCTTATTTTCATTTTTTTATTATAGCCATCCTAGTGAGTATGAAGTGGTATTTCATGGTTTTGATTTGCATTTCCTTAATGATCAAACATCTAATGATAATCAAACATCTTTTCATGTGCTTTTTGGCCATTTGTATAACTCCTTTGTATCGCTTAAAAGGGGGTGGGGACGCCATGTGAGCCTTCCTAAGGAGTTGGGGTCCAGAGAGACAGAGAGGGTTCCCCAGGGAAGATGATATGGGGTCTCTCTGGATGGTGGTGGTGATTCACAGAGTCACTCACCCAGACCCCAGGGTGTGGTAAAAATCTGTTCTGCCCCAATGAGACACAGAAATACCCGGAGCGAGAAGCAGGAAACACCGTTTATTCCAGAAAGTGTAGAAACTTAAATACACTCTTGGACTAATCAGATCCAAAGGTCAGAAACAAAAGGGTGCTCTTTGGCAAGAGCACAGTCTATTAGCATAGAATGGGGATAGATGGAAGAGAGGGGTTGAAGTTATGGAGAGTGCCCCTACACCTTTGGAGAAGTTTCTATTCAAGTTGCCCTTTGTATTTTATTTATTTGTTTGTTTGTTTGTTTGTTTTATTTTTGGTACTGGGGATTGGACCCAAGGGTGCTGAGCTACATCCCCAGCCCTTTTTTTAAATTTTAAGACAGGGTCTCACTAAGTTGCTAAGGCTGACCTCAAACATGAGATCCTCCTGCCTCTCAGCCTCCTGTGATTACAGGTGTGAAGCCAGGCATGGTGGTGTGCCTGCATAGTCCCAGCTGCTTGGAAGACTGAGGCAGGAAGTTCAAGACCTGCATGGGCAACATAGTGAACCCCCATCTCATAAATAAAGAGCTGAATCCGGGTGCAGTGGTGCATGCCTGTAATCCTAGCAGCTCCGGAGACGGAGGCTAGAGGATCGCTTTAAAGCCAGCCTCAGCAAAAAACGAGGCACTAAGCAACTCAGTGAGACCCTGTTTCTAAATAAAATACAAAATAGGGCTGGGGTCCTGGGATTGTGTCTCAGTGGTAGAGCGCTTGCCTAGCGTGCATGAGGTACTGGGTTCAATTCTCAGCACTGCATACAAATAAATAAAATAAAGGTCCATCAACAATTAAAAAAATATTTTTTAAAAAAATGTGGCTCAGTGGTCAAGTGTCCCTGAATTCAATCCCCAGTAACCCCAAAAAATAAAAAAAAAAAATAGAAATGTTTGTCTTTTTCTTGGTTCAGTTATAAGAGTTTTGTGTGTATTCTGAACACTAGTACCTAATGAGATATATGACACACAAATATTTTCTCTCATTGTCTGGTTTCTCTTTATTTTCTTGATAATGTCCATTGATGCACACAGTTCTTTTTTGGAAGGTTGGGGCATTGGTACCAAGGATTGAATCAGTGACACTTAAGCAAGCACTGCGCCACATCCCCAGTCCTTTTTATTTTTTTTATTTGGAGATAGGGTCTCACTAAGTTGCATAGAGCCTCACAAAATTGCTAAGGCTGGCCTCAAACTTGGGATCCTCCCACCTCAGCCTCCTAAATTGCTGGGATCACAGGTGTGCACCTTTGCACCCAGTAATTTTATTCACTTGACAAAATCTCTTATTTTTCCTTTAGTTGTTCATGTTTTTGGTGTCCTGTGTTCATGTTTTTGGTGTCCTGGTGAATCTATTATCAAATCCAGCATCATGCAGATGTTTTGTGTCTTAAGATTTTTTCTTTATAATTTATATATTTATATTTATAGTTTTTTATTTTGAAAGTACTTTTAAAAATCGTGGGTCATCCTCTTGTTCTGATTTGATTTAAGTGATCTGTTGTTTATTATTTTATTTGTTATTATAGACCAGCGTTTCAACGTCACTGTCATAGCTATTTTTTATTGTTTCTGCCAGATGAGAGTATACAAGTCGCTGTCTCCACCTCCTCCCTTTTTTTTATTTTTTATGTTTATTTTTTATCTCTTGGCCATTGCTGTTGATGTTTCAGCATGTTTGTAAACACTGCGTGTCCGTGCTTGTGTAGCTGAGTTACTCTTGTCCTCGTTGCTCTGTGCTTCACCAAGTAATCTAGGACAGAAATGCGCTTTTCTTACAGAGTGGCACGGCCTCTGGAGGGATGACACGGCGGAACACTTACGTTTGCAGTGAGAGGACCACAGCAGACAGACATTCAGTGATCCAGAATGGCAAGGAGAACAGGTAGGACACGGACCTGTTGGCACAAAAATCTGTTTTTCCTAAGAGAAATGGGAGTATGTTGTTTACTTCTCAGTTTTAATAATCAAAATTCAAATAATAGTAAGTATTCTTGGAAGGTAAGTAAATTTGATTGCTAATTTTTAGCAAGATGCTAGGTTTTCCAAATTCTTACTGTCCCAAGTGCCTTCCTCCTGGCTGGCAGGCCCTGATGAGAGGAGGACTGGGTTAGTCCTCCCTGTGAGGCAGAGCATGGCTGTGGGCTTGTTGCAGAAGGGTGAACAGGTGAGGGAGGTCAAGATTTTGTGCACGTCAGTAACTTAGCAGAGCTGAAAGTGAGAGGCTGGGGACCTGAGGCAGGGAGCATGAGGTGGGGCAGTGAGTATTCAGAGGAAGGTCACCAGTGCCACAAAGGCACCAATAGCCAAGGTAGTAGAGTCCCTCCCTCAGAGAGACATGTTGGAGCATCCAGTAGAAAGGGAGTTCAGTGTTCTGAGTGGTTTAAAATAGAGTAAGGCAGACATAAGAGGAGCATCAGGCCACTGTAAACCACTGTCTTGGGATGCGAAATAAAACAAGTCGTCAGGAAAGTGGGATCAAATAGGTCCAGAGACCATGAGGTAGGGCTAGTGTAGGGAGAGAGAAAAAAGAGAAATTTGAGTTGGTAGAGTGTAATTAAATATATGTTCTATATAGAACAGTTTTCCCAGACAGGCATAGATTTTTCTTCTTTATTTTTGGAAAAGTAGTGTATCCAAGAGAAAAGGTCAGTCTTGGAGTAAAGATCCGTGAAATAAGTGCACATCATCTTTGCTGTTCCCTGGCTTCCCAGGGACTTGAACATCATCTGGTTGTGTCTAGCATCAAAATTGTCTATTTTTTTTCTTCCGACACTAACTCTCTGAAATGACCCTGTTTCTGTCTCTATTAGTCAGATGACATGTGACCCCTGAGAAAAGACCTCCTCCTGCTTATACCCTAGCTGTCTATCATGTCCCTGTTTCATAGGTCATTCAGGGTGAACTGATAGGAAGCTGTCATGTAAGACCGTTAGTCAGTCAATGAATTTTAAGAAACACTTACATTATGGTGTCTTATTTTCTGATTCCTATGTGTGTGTCTCAACAGTGTCTTTTTCCTTATGATTTAAAACTATTAAGAGCTGAGCGTGGTGGCACATGCCTATAATCCCAGTGATCCAGGAGGCTAAGGCAGGCGGATCTCAAGTTTAAAGCCAGCCTCAGCCTCAGCAACTTAGCAAAACCCCAGATAACTTTGAGACCCTGTTTCAAAATTTAAAAAAAAAAAAAAATTTAAAGGGCTGGAAATGTGGCTAGTGATTGAGCACTCCTGAGTGTACTTCCCACTGCTAGGGGCGAGGTATAGAGCAAATCTTCATTGCTCCACCCTTGTGTCTTGAGTGTGTATACACTGCACACTCAGGCCAAATTTATGCCTGCCCTTCTCATCCAGTTCACCTTTCTTTTCTTTTTTTAAATACCTTTATTTTATTTATTTTTATGTGGTGCTGAGGATCAAACCCAGTGCCTCACACATGCGAGGCAAGTGCTCTACCACTGAGCCACAACCCCAGCCCCAGTTCACCTTTCTTAAAATCACTCCATTCACTCATGGAAGTACTTTGAAGACTTATTTAATTCCTTGGAGTCATTTCCATTCTGCATCCCCTACAGACACCTTCCTTACTAGGTTGACTGCCCCCTATCTGACCTGGGCCTTCTTGCTTTTCTCAGCATCAGTCATTGAAATACTTTGCTTCAGGAGATGTTGTCTTTAGCCAAACAGAACCTCAGCACCACACCCTATGAAACAAGGCCCAGAGTTTTCAAAATATCTACGTTTTCTTTTTCTATTTTATAGAGTAATTGAAAAACTGTGTACAGGTATTGGGTTTGAAGGCCAAGCTAGTGGTCATGTTTTTCATTTTGTTAAGGCACTAATGTGACGATCTTCTCTCCCTTGCCATTGACGGTTGGGTCTTCATTTAGACGCAGGGACACTTCCCTCTGCATCAGTGACTCGGCAGCTGGCTGCTTTGTCCTCTCCTCTCCCGCCTCATGTCTTATGACTTCACTACTTTAAAACACAAGTGAGCTGCACGATGCCTGGGCCTGTTCACTTCTAGAACAAGCACATTGTTCCCCTTAAAACTTAAATATGTTAGGCTCTCTTCTGTATGCAGCTGTTCCTACAGAATGCCACCGTAAGTGATTGTGGCTGATAAAACCAAGGCCTGCACCTGTCTCAACAAGCCCTAACCACCTTCAAAATCCTACTCTGAACATAGGATGATGTTTCAAAAGCTTGCCAAATACAGGTTTTTTTCCTTTTGCCACAGGACAGTGTAAGTGAGTTTTTATATATAGGTGGGTTTTTTTTAATTATTTTTATTATTATTATTAGCTTTATGTATTGATTCCAGTGCAGTCTTTCTTTTTGTCAATTTTCCTATGTGAGAAATGGAGTTTGTCGTTGGTGTCTGGGGATAGCACAGGTCTTGGCAGGTTCTTGCTTTGGCACAAGTTCCTGTGCGTGGTTTTCACTATGGGACCCATGTTGAAGCCTGGTGTGCCTGACGGCCAGCCTGCTTTCTGCTGTGTTGCTCCTGATGTAACTGTTCCACCTTCTGATGAGTCTCCAGCAATGTCTCAGTTCCACATTGACCTACAGTGGGTGTAAACTGGGCAGCAGTGTTGGCTTATGTCTTCAGTAGTGTGATTTGATTCTTTCAGGACCGCTTAGCAAAACACTAACACGTAGTGCTCAACAAACCTTGGCTCTTGTTATGAATAATAAATTGCTCAGAAAGAATGTGAAGACTTGCCAGGCATGGTGGCACACGCCTATAATCCCAGCACTTAGGGAGGCTGAGACAGGAGAATTGCGAGTTCAAAGCCAGCCTCAGCAACTGCGAGGCACTAAGCAACTCAGTGAGACCCTGTCTCTACATAAAACACAAAATAGGGGCCTGGGATTGTAGCTCAGTGGTAGAGCGCTTGCCTCGCATGCGTGAGACCCTGGGTTCGATCCTCAGCACCACATACAAAGCAATAAAATAAAGACATTGTGTCCATCAACAACTAAAAAAAAAAAAATTTAAAAAAAAAAAAAAAAAAAAAAAAAAAAAAAAAAAAAAAAAAAAAAAAAAAAAAAAAAAAAAAAAAAAAAAAAAAAAAAAAAAAAAAAAAAAAAAACAAAAAAAAAAACACAAAATAGGGCTGGGGGTGTGGCTCAGTGGTCGAGTGCCTGGTACCAAAAGAAAAAAGAAAAAAAAAGAATGTGAAGACTTTTCTTGTTTTCTATGGGCTGTGCCTAACCTTGCATGTTGATCATGCTGATGAGCAACCCGCCCCCTGGGCACTCTGCCTGTTAGCCCTGTGCTGTCAGATAGCTGCATGAGACCCCGAAGAATGTGGTTTGGGGACCCAAGGAAGTAATATCATGGCCTTAAAGTGAAGCACAACAACGTCGTAAAAGAAGTTTGAGAACTAAGTATCATTGGTTAAAATTTTTTCATTGTAAAGTGGTTTTACTACTTTATCTGCTTGGTTAGCATGAGGCCACAGGGAAAAGGACTAATGACAGTGAACAAATGTGCCTTTTGTACGGTAACATTTTTAATTCTGCTTTTGCCTGATTTGAGTACACTTTTAGTAAGCACACGTCACATCAAAATGTTCTGACGTGGGGGGCTGGGATTGTAGCTCAGCAGTAGAGCGCTTGCCTCGCATGCGTGAGGCCCTGGGTTCGATCCTCAGCACCACATACAAAGCAATAAAATAAAGACATTGTGTTCATCCACAACTAAAAAAAATTTAAAAAAAAAAAGTTCTGACGTGGGAGAGGAGTCTGAGTAGCAAACAATTCAGAGTGCCTGTCCCTTAGCAGCTGTAAGCGTATTAGAGTTTCAAAAAGAAGAAATTATCAGTCATAAATACAAAACAATTGGGAAGACTCATAGAAACTTGGTTTCATGCAACTTAAAAAACAATTCCTCGGGGCTGGGATTATGGCGCAGTGGTAGCGTGCTCGCCTAGCACGCGGGAGGCACTGGGTTCGATCCTCAGCACCACATAAAAATAAAATAAAGCTATTGTGTCCACCTACAACTAAAAAATAAATATTTAAAAAAAAAAAAAAATTCCTCCTTGGACCCCTATCTACTAAAACAAATGCAGTATACAGTTTTGCATTGAAGATTGCTGTGGGCTGAACTGTGAAGCATGACCATCATTTCCAATACTTTTCTTAGGGGAAATATTTAAACTTTCCCAACAACCAACGTAATGAACTTGTAGAATATTTATTAGCCCATTATGGTGTAAGGTCTATATGTCGAAGATAGTGTTTTGTGAGTTGGGTTGTACAAGCTCGAAATGCAGCATTTATTAAATTTACTGTTTCCAAAGCAGGGTGCTAAGCCTGCTATAGAAGTCAGCAACAAGCCGGGCGCGGTGGCGCACGCCTGTAATCCTAGCACTTAGGGAGGCTGAGACGGGAGAATCACCAAGTTCAAAGCCAGCCTCAGCAATGGCGAGGCACTAAGCAACTCAGTGAGACCCTGTCTCTACATAAAACACAAAATAGGGCAGGGGGTGTGGCTCAGTGGTCGAGTGTCCCCGAGTTCAATCCCTGGTGCCAAAAAAAAAAGTCAGCAACACATACTTGTTTCATTACTTGCTTTGTGGAATTCATGATGTAACATGGATTAAATTTCTAAATAAAAAATATTACTGGAGCTGGGCATGGTAGCACATACCTGTGATCCTAGCTACTCAGAGACTGAGGTAGGAGGATCACAAGTCAGAGGCCAGCCTGGGCAATTAAGCAAGACCCTGATTCAAAATAAAAAGGGCCAGGGATGTGGCTCAATGGTAGAGCACCCGTGGGTTAAATCCCCAGTAACCACAAAATAATAATAATTCAAAATTAAATTATCAGTTACACTTCCATTTTAGAAAGTCCTCTCCCTTCAGGGAGAATCAGGACTGTGATGCAAGGCACCTGTGCATACACTCTCACTGTCTTACATGCCCTCCAGGTTTTGCCTCAGCTGCTGGTCAGGCAACTATTGTATGTTTCCTGGGCCAGACATTGCCTGAAAGCCCTGTCCTTTTCTAGAAACTTTGAGCTGTTTATATTCTCCAGGGGAAAGGCCCAACAACTCCTGCCTCTCCTTTCTTGCTTTTCTTAGTGCACTCATTGATCCTAGTTCCCGGTTTGGCAAAAAATGTCAGCAGCTGGGTAGGGCACCCAAATGTATTGACTGACCACATGTGTTGCTCTGAACAGATAAGAGTACAAGAGACAGTTGTGCTCATCTGAGACTTCTTGGAAAAATAATAAGTATATATGACTATAAAATGTGTAGGGAACAGCCAATCATTTCTTTAAATACTTAAATCAAGTTTAGAGACTCATGTGTGACAGTCCAAACTGGGTTAATAAAAACAAAAAAAGTGCATCTAGTGGTTCATGTATCTTTAAAAAGTTCTGGGTAGAAGCCGGGCGCCGTGGCGCAAGCCTGTAATCCCAGCACTTAGGGAGGCTGAGACAGGAGAATCGTGAGTTCAAAGCCAGCCTCAGCAACGGCGCGGTGCGAAGCAACTCAGTGAGACCTTGTCTCTACATAAAACACAAAATAGGGCTGGGGATGTGGCTCAGTGGTCGAGTGCCCCTGAGTTCAATCTCCAGTACCAAAAAAAAAAAAAGTTCTGGGTAGAACTGGGGTTGTAAGTCAGTGATGGAACACTTACCTAGCACATGTGAGGCACTGGGTTCGATCCTCAGCACTACATAAAAATAAACAAATAAAATAAAGGTATTTTGTCCATCTATAACTAAAAATATATTTTTTAAAATGTTTTGGCCAGGCGTGGTGGTGCATGCCTGTAATCCCAGCACTTAGGGAGGCTGAGACAGGAGAATTGTTAGTTCAAAGCCAGCCTCAGCAATGGTGAGGCACTAAGCAACTCAGTGAGATCCTGTCTCTATGTAAAACACAAAATAGGGTTGGAGGTGTGTCTCAGTGGTCGAGTGCCCCTGAGTTCAATCCTCAGTACCAAAAAAAAAAGAAAGTAATTTCTGGGTGGTGCATGCCTATGAT